>VDFB02369568.1:64058-267292 GCA_007258455.2 Sequoia sempervirens | reverse complement strand
ATCTGATGTAACAAGGGAGACTTTCTATTTTGTAATTTTGAAACTGCAAGCTGTAAAACACTGATCAAGCAATGTTTCTATAAATTGCTTAGTCAGTTGTTATTTAAAATGCAGTTATATGATGCAATAGAGTGACAACAAAACTCTCCATTTTGAGTTCAGTTCCTGGGCGGATTTGGAAAAGAGGTGGTAGTTTGAGCTTTCTATTTTCAGTTCTGGATAATTGGAACTTGATTTTTTGGGGGCTTTTTGGATCAAACCTTGGGAGATGACAACTTTATATCTTTTTGATGCCATTTGGAGTTGTTTTGGAGACTATTATTCAGGCTTTTTGAGGGAGCTCGAAAATGCAGAATGCGTTGTTTTTTTGATGATGTAGTGAATCTAATTTTTTCTATTTTTGCACCATGGAGGTCACTTGATGCCTTTATATTGGAGAAAGTTTGAATTTCTTAGGGTTCAAATTTCAATTTCTTGCTCTCCTATGCATTAAAAGAGAGTTTTGTAAACTTTTGAATCACATTTTGATGTCTTTCTCCTTCAGTTTCAATACAAGCATCAAAGTTCTCCTTTCTATTTCCTTTTCATACATTTGTAGTAATAATTTGATGATTATTGTGATTCAAAGTTGTGAGTCCTTCTTTTGTCTTATTGTTGTAAGTTGTGGATGAGGAGTGCAAATTAGTCTAGGTTGCATATTGTGTTCAATGATTCTCGAACCTCTATGCAAAATACTTTTGAGCTAATTATCCTAAAGTGGATTGTGAGAACTATTGTTTAAAAGAGATTGTTGTGAGTTAAGTTTTTGTCAAAATCTCCAAACATCTAGTTGATCATCCTTAGCTATAGTTTTCATTTTCAGTTTCCTCTCTCCCCTTTTCTTCAAAAAGTTCATAGTTTAGGTGATTACCTAGAGGAAACCAACCCTGATTTGGAGATTTGCTCTCTTGCATAGACTCACCCACAAGTTTGAGAACATTTCCATGTTGAGGTAGGATAAACAATCGTTTAAGGGTGCAATCCTGATCTCCAACAGTTCCATGCTCTTCTTCCTAATGTAAGTCAATACCCAATTTCATAGCTCCATGTTCCAACCAAGATTGTTGATCTACTATTGAATGAGTAGCACTATTGTGTCGTATATCTTCTACACCTTTTTGCACTTGACATTGGGATGCACACTGTAATCTATATGCGATTTCATCCATCTACCATTCCCGTTGTCATGTTGCTGTACGTGGCCTGCTTGCAGGAGAACTAATATCCACAACTGCCTCAACAAGTTGAGGACTGCTATTTTCTTGTACATTAGGTTCTTGTTTAGGGGGGAATGCACCCCTCTTTTATGTGTAAGCAACCTTGCCATGGCTTTCTTCTTCATTGGCGTGTTCCTCATTTCAACTTTATATTGCACCTTCAGACATTAGGAAACATGTTTCAAACAATGATAACAATCATCAATGAACACCGTTAAAGTCAGAGTGATGCATGAGCATATTATTTTTCTTTATTGTTCATGTTAAAGGTTTATAATGCAAAACTTGCTAACAATTTGATTTTTTTTGGTTTATTTACTTTGTTTGTAATGCAAAAGTTGATAATAGTTTGAATTGAATTGAAAGCACTCAATCTTATGCACTTAGAGTGAATTGGATGTAACAATCACATTGTATAGAACTGAAATGTATTGACATTCATTAACAGTATAAGTTGAAAGTCCATATATTGAGTTAGAACTAAGTGTGAAACATTTAAATTGCATAGAACGAATTGGCATTCCCAGACATAAAGAATATAAATGAAAACCCAATAGGTTGGGTGTAACAATCACATTGTATAGAACAAAAATGCATTGACATTCATTAATAGTATAAGTTGAAAGCCCATATATTGAGTTGCAAGTGAGTGTGAAACATTTACATTGCATATAATAGATTGGCATTGCTAGGCATACATGATATAAATGAAAACCTAGGAATTGAATTGAAAGCACTTGATGTTATGCACTTAGAGCATATTGGGTGAAACAATCACATTGTCTACAATAGATATGCATTGACATTCATAAACAATATAAGTTGAAACCTCATATATTGAAATAAAGGTTAGTGTGACAAATATTTACACTACATACAATAGATTGGCATTCCCAGGCATATATAATATAAATGAAAACCCAATAATTGAACTGAAAACACTTGATGTTATGCACTTAGAGTAGACTGGGTGAAACAATCACATTGTATACAACAAATATGCATTGGCATTCATAAATAGTATAAGTTGAAACCCTAAATATTGAGTTACTGGTTAGTGTGACAAATATTTACATTGCATACAACAGATTGGTATTCCTAGGCATATAGATATAAATGAAAACTCAAGAATTGAACTAAAAGCACTTGATGTTATGCACTTAGAGTAGATTGGGTGAAACAATGACATTGTATTCAACAAATATGCATTGACATTCATAAACAGTATACGTTGAAACCCTAGATATTGAGTTATAGGTTATTGTGACCAAATATTTATATCTCATACAATATATTGACATTCCCAAACATAAAGAATATAAATGAAAACCCAAGAATTGAACTAAAAGCACTCGATGTTATGCACTTAGAGCAGATTGGGTGAAACAATGACATTGTATTCAACATATATGCATTGACATTCATAAACAATATACGTTGAAACCCTGGATATTGAGTTACAGGTTATTGTGACCAAACATTTACATCTCATATAATAGATTGGCATTCCTAGACATAAAGAATATAGATGAAAAACCCAATATAAACAGTATTAGGTTGAAACCCTAGATATTGAGTTACAAGTTTGTGAAAAGCATTTGTATAACATACAACAAATTGACATTCGTAGGCATAAAGAATTAATAGCAGTAGAATACTAGTTTCTTTATAGTGGGATGTTGCTGCTGCTTATGCTTTTTTTGCCATTGCCTCTAGGAAAATATAGATATTAATATGAAAGTGAGATGTGCTAAATAGAAATTGGCAAAGATAGAGTAATGCATTTTTGAATTTGTAAATCTCTTTATATGTTCAATGTTGGTTTGGTATGGAGTCTTTAATTATGTCTTTTTTTAAATTTGAAAATTTGTTTCAGTGCCTTCAATTGCAAAGTTTTTGTGTATTTATGGCATGCAATCCTTGTTTGCTTCCCGAGTGATTGTGGTGGCTTTACACATTTTTTTTGGTGGTTGTAGGTGGCAAATGAGGAGAAGGCACCAATAGTTGTGTCGTGGATTTTGACTGATGAGACACATCAAAATGATTCATTTTCCTTGAGTATAGTGTTGCTGAGAAAGTCGAATAGGGGAGTGGGTTTGATTGGATGTGACAGTCTTGATTCTTAGTTGTTTTCGTGGCATTAGATCTTTGAAAATATTGACGGTGATGTAATGCATTGGGTGATATGTAAGGGGAGTGTGGGTTATACTATTTTTATATTTTGGGTGCATGTTTGAATGCTACAGGGCATTTTAATTCAAGTTGGATTGTATGTTGGTGGTGTCAGATGGATTTCAAATATTCTCTGACATGTAAGACTGTGAATAGTTATTTGTTTTTCCAACAAATATAAACCATTTATAAAACAATTTTTATCTTATAGTGATTGGACAAACTTTGTTTACTTTATGGATAAAAATTGTTTTACAATTGAATATTAAGATGCTCCACTATGAGACCCACAAAGAACTACTTCTGTCCCCTCTATTTGACCCGCTCCACTATTGGTCATCTCCCCTATATATATTAAAAAAAAAGGAACAGTCCATGACGGGACCAATTTCTTTACTCTTTAGTACGTTAAGATAAGCTTTATTGGCGACCACAATGGCCCAGAGTCCTCTCCGATGTGACCTCACCAGGATCTAAATATGTGCATAATAAAGCTTGCATGTGATCACAACCTAAACAAGATCGATACACTCAAGCCCATCAAACTACCAGTAGAAGGAAGAAAATATCACAGTGGAAGATCAGCGGAGAAGACTGAGATTGTTATTAGGGCATTTTAAAATGGAGGGCCCCACTGAGATCAGCTGCAACAAAATGTTTGATGGGTTCAACAGACGATACAAGCATTACAGTTCAACACTGGGTTGCCATATGACATTTACTGTCTATTTTCCTCCTGCAGCAGCATCCCAAAAAGTTCCTGTAAGTCTCATGCTTTCTTCTTTTATGATTTTTTTTGTTTTTGTCAATACTGTTTCATATTCGTGTCTACTAAGTTTAATTGAGGTTGTTTAATATGTTATTATTCAGTAGTTTAACTGTGACTAATCACCGGAAAAACTGCTTATTATTTTCTTTGAGATTTGATTCAGATTCATGTCTACTGAGCTCAATTTGGTCTAATAGCTTTTTATCCTTCCCTCTTTTTCATGTAGTTGAACTGTAAACAATGAATAGGAAAATGGGGTTTTTCCTTCGGTACTGAAATTTTCTTCAGATTCAGGTTTTTTGAGTTTAAGAAGTGCTTATCGATATATTTTGGGCGGGTAATTTAGTTTAGAGATTAATTAGAAAAAATGTTTTTCTTTTTTCCTAATTTTTTCCTCAGGTTATTCATTTTGAGTTCAGATCTTGGCGAGCAATGTGCTTTGCCTGGTAGGTTGACTGTGAAAACCGAGGAGAGAAACTGTATCTTTTGAAACATTTTAACCGAATTTTGCTTTAGCTTCTTGTCGTCTGAGTGTAAATCTTCTAATCAACGTATTTTGGGTGGGTCTTTAATTGTAAATACTAAGTATTGATTAGAAAATTAATAGTTTTTAAAAATTTCATTTGGATGAGCAACATCATCCAGGTTCGACACTTGAGATGTCTATTGAGGATTTGAACTTTAAGAATTTCTCTACGAGAGCTGCAACAATTTACCATTTAGGCTCATCCCATTCAAATAGATTCATGTTCTTTTTAGTTCATTCTTGCAGATCAATGTTGAATAGGGTATTTTACCCATTTTGAATATTCAGCATGTCTCCCGGTGATTTGAATCCAGTATTCTGCTATCAAATACCGGAGCTTTACCGCTTAAGCTCTTCCCATTCAACTAGATTTGTGTTTACTGAATTTTATTCTGTCTAATCAATGTTTTTAAACTGCCAGTTTAACTGGAAATTGAGCATATTTTAGAAATTCAATTTGTTTCATGGTTGAAGGGGAATTTTGGTTAATTGTAAGCATTTTAGGGTTTGATCTTCACTTATTCACTAAGTTGCCAAAGTGGAATTGAGAACAAGTACGGACATGGGCATACAGTTTGCTGGTATGGAGTTTTTTTGGGGTTGGGTGTAGTGTAATAACCCCCACAAAGTGTTAGCTCAAATCCAAAAGAACATTTTGCGATCATTCAAATCCTAGCTCTTTTTGATCACCGAAGTCTTGATGTGGACAAGATGGGAGCACATGGAGACTAGAACAAGGACAATGGAATTTAATTGAAAGAGATTGGGGGCAAGCCAACCAAATTACGTTACAAGCAAAGTCTTAGAATCGATCAAGCCACCATGGCTGATAGTGATATTCAAATTACGATCAAGCCAAATTTGCTGAATACAAGTAGAATTGCGTCAATGCCAAAATGACAGACTATATCACCCAATTCCAATACACCCCATGTGGTGGAAAATGTATTGAAAGGAAAATGGATTGAGTGGATAAATTGACCAGGGTCTTATAATTTAAACAGGGATCTAGCCATGAATCGTCCAAAGATCTTACAATGAAACTAGGGATCTAGTTGTGAACCATCTAGGATCTTCAGTAATAAATTAAATTAGTAGTGGTAAACTATCTAGTTATTACAATACTGGAAAAATATGAGAATTGAGATTTTCATACAATATTATAATTTTAATCAATAACAAAAAGTCTAAACATGATTATTAAGTGCATTATAATAGGAATACCTTAAAAACTGGAAATGTAAATATTGTCATACCATGAAGATTTGGATTGAGCATGAATCTAGATGTAGACAAGCAACTCTGGAATGTTATATAATCTTTTGGTAAATTGATTACTTTTCAATATTAATTTGGAAAATGCCAGGAATGAAAGTGTATGAACATAAATGAAGTTTATAGGTCTGCAGGAGAAAGGAAGGCCTGCAAATGAGGTAGTATGGCCCAAAAGATAACAATAATCTCTATTCAAACTCCAAATGTTCATAAATGAAGTTTATAGGTCTGCAGGAGAAAGGAAGGCCTGCAAATGAGGTAGTATGGCCCAAAAGATAACAATAATCTCTATTCAAACTCCAAATACAACTCCAACACTTGTATGATGCTTGCAAAGAGTGATACAACCCTCAAAACTATGATTCAAGGCTGAAAATAGGTGCTGAAGATCTACAACTTGGGTTATAGAAGACTTCAAACCTATATGTCCTCACCAAAACCTTTAGCAAAGAATAACAATGATTAGTATGATTGTTGAATCAGTATCAATTTCATCAAACAAATTTGTCTTAATGGCCTCACATAGGTACAACCTAGTCAGAGTTTGTATGGCCTACAGATTTGACTAAATGAACATCATACAACCAAGATTATCAGCTAAACGGATTGATATTATTTGAAAATTGTACAAACTACAGGAGGTACGACTTGCTAATAGGGAAAAGTACAACATATTTTAGACTTTTAAGTCTGCAATTTCTTCACAAATATTATGGCTTGCAAGGTGTTAGATCTCCAAAATAAACACACTGAGAATCACCAAAAAACTGAAACGATACTTAGAGCAAACACAAAAAAACTGATCAATCATAGAAAATTTCACACCACACCGAAAATCGACAATTGGGAAATTATTGTCTGATGAAGCACACTGGCAATCCTTGGATAGAATTGCACTGAAAGGCTAGGAGGGTTTTTGTCCTTGAAACCAACAATTTAGAGGGTTTTCATCCTGGGGAAAGAAAGAAGAATGTATGTTCACTCTTTATAACTTTTTTGAGCAAATAAATAATATTATATTCTTTTGACAATTATCTTTTTTGAGGAAATAAAATAATATTATATTCTTTTGACAATTATTTCCTCAAAGTTATAAAAATATAATAAAAAGTGTCCCTTTTACTCACCTTTTTGCACCTTGACTCTAGGAACACTTTATTTAATCACTTATAATGACCTTTCAAATAATGAAATATAAATTCGTTTTCAAATTATTAACTTAAAGTTACTTTTTGATAACTTAATTTAATTATTTAATTAATTTTCCTTTTTCCACCACCCCATTAGTCTATGGGGAAAAAGCGAAAAATAGGCTAATTGTCATCAACAAATTTATGCTTGAGAAGGGGACATGACATAGTTGTACCAAAACAAAATTCACATATATATTTTGCAGGCTAAAAATAGGAATTAAGTTCAGAATACAGTAATACCACATATCATGCATATGCTAAACAAAACTGCCATAAATTTTGCAAATACAGTATACTTATATGTTGTCAAATTGTCAAGTTTGATTGTCACAATAGATATTTGTACACAAGAGAGATGTAGAAGGTGAAAAAAGGAAATGAACAATAGAAGACCTTGCAAAAGATCTCTCTATTGGGAGATAGTGCATAACATAGATTAACAACTATTAGATATTAAATAAGAAATTAACTCAATATTGTTAATTTATTAATATGTGTTAGTTGTTAGTTAGTTGTTGGGTAGTAAGAAGTTAAAAGGCTTTATAAAGCCATTGCAATGTAATTATTAGTGTTGAAAATGAATGACTAATTTGTGGTTTTGAGCCTTTGGCTCTTTGTTTCTCATTTTCGATATGGTATCAAAGCAGGTGTCTTTGTGAGACCTATTTGTTTGCCTTCCATTCACTTGTGTTTCCTCCAAAGTGGTATAATACTATAAACAAAGGCCAAGCAGTGCAGACCACATGCAACAACCATTGTTGTCCATCCACCATTCTTGCATTTTGTCAATAGAGACACAGTGCAGAGCACCTGCAAATTTGACAACATTCATCATCCATTTGCATTTGGTTTCTCTTCTCTCTCCATCTTGTTCACTCTTGTAGTTTTCATTCCATTTTGTTCATATTCATATTAAAAATCAACAAAAAAGAAGAATTTTTTTTATAAATTCAAAGATGCAGAAATCTTTGGTGGAACAAGTTTGTTGTTAAGCTGGAAAAACATTCATATGTTTCTCTATTGTCACTGGGAATATTGTGTCTGAATTTCAATCTGATCTAATTACAATAGACAACAATTACTAGAATCTTCAATATATTTTTCCAGATGTGGTGAAAACGTTGTGAAATGTTTGCCATTTGACTCACTTACATGACAAGTCTGCAACATTTGATAATATTTCAAAAGCACTATCATGAATCTGTCAACACCATTTCGGTTGGTATTGATACTTATTTGGAAGACAAAGTGTTGAAACTATGAGAAAGTCTCTAGATGTGGCATGGGATGTTATATGTATTTGTGCAATATTTTTCAGAATTTCTTCATGACTAGAGCTTTATTTTTCCACAATGAGGCATAGATTTAGACTAGAATTAGTGGAAGTGGACCCTAACAAATATTTCTTCCAACTTGCACAAAATGGAGCAAGGCCTTTTGAGCACAATTTCGTTATATTTTGATTGATCTACAAGGGTTTCAAGTTGAAGGTACGTTGCTAGATCCAACAAGGAGCCATCATTTCAAAGTATTTTGGGTCAAAGCAAACCTTGCCAAACCCTTATTTTCATATATAACAGTTCATTTTTGGCATCAAAATTTTTTTGGTTACTTTTTATTTTCAACCGGCTATCTTAAATTTGATGTCCAAACTACCGTCATCAAATATTGTGTTAAATTTGGTGGCCAAATGACTGTCAAAAGTATTGTCTTAAATTTGACAGTCAATTAACCATCATTGAGTGATTTTTTTTTGAAAGTGCATGATTTTTTGTGTATTTTGTAGTGGTGTGATTATTTTGAACTCATTTTGTGCAAAAAAAATATTTGGAGCTTGTGGCCATATGGCATCTGTAAGCACTAAGATCAAGTCCACTTTGTTGTTTTTGGCAAGTGGCACTTGTAATTACACTAAGCATAAAGTGCAACCTCATATATTGTTGGAGGGGTTTCTTGGTTGAGTAATTTGGGGGAAGGGTAATCTTGTGTTTTGTTGGTTGTAATCATGTCTTCTAATGCATGGAAAGTAAAGTGTGATTATTGTGGGAAGAAAAAACATACAATAGATGAATGTTTACTAAAAGAACTTGATGATTTGAAACTTCTTTATGAACTTCATCAGTTGCAGTAGCTTTACATTGCCAATGGCATTCGTTTGCTTAATTCCTTTGAACTAACATCAACCAAATTATCTAGTGTTTTTACTTCATCATATGTTTGGGACACAATGGGGGATGATAAGTGTAGTTGAATGGCATGCGTTGAGATCTCATCTCCTTCATCTACTATTTCTTTTGAGGATGCTTGTGAGTCCATAGTTTTGGCTCCTTGTGATTCAATGTAGCAGGACATGCATCGTCTTCCAGAGATGGCTACTTGGGATGAGTACTTGATAGACATTTTTGGTTTGTTTTGTGAGTCCCACATTTCAGATTTGGGAGACACCATTGATTGCATTCATCTTCTCCTTGATGAAGATGCTCCTTCTGTTGTTGCGAGGGAACACTTAGACCCTCTTGTTCATTCTCTACATGATCATCCTTTGCAGTTTGACATGAGTGTGGATTCTTTTGGACAACATTTGGAGGAGGCTTCTTTGTTTTTAAATGAGGTATCTTTGTCTTTGGATTGCGTTCTTCAATCGTTTCTAGGAGGTTCTAGCTTGACTTCTTCGGCAATGTGGCCTGGAACATTCGTTTGGAGTGTGACACCTTTCGGTATCGACATGGAGACATTTGAACATTCTTTAGAGACTTCATCTATTGACCTTCTTCTCACACCTTCCTTTGAAGAATGAGAAGACATCCTACTTACCATCTTGGTCTTGTTTCTTCCCAATGGGAGGAATGTTGTTCGATGGCCTTGGATCATCTTTAGCATTTAGTGTTGAGCATCTACCATCATTGCACGAGACTCTATATTGAGGGGGGCTTGCATGGTCTCTCTTCTTCTCTCCATTAGGGGGGTCTTTTACCACGCATGGGGTTTTGTCCTCATTGTTCATAGAGAGCATCTTGTTTTTTATCTCTCTTTTGAGCAGGAGTTTTGTCTCATTGGGTTTTCTCCTTTTCTTTGTTTGTGAGAGATTGCATTTGCATTTGTACATGGGTACCTAACATGGCCTCATAGTTGAGACCCATTCCTACATAATTTCCATTATAAGCTACTCGTTAAGTTGCACTTAAGGTGGGTGTTGGTGTAAATAGGTGTTTTTCCTATCTAGTCATTAGTAGGTCCTATTTACATGTTAAGTCCACTTAGGTCCTAGGAGGGAACCTTTCTAGATAGTGTTAGTTGTTACTAGATCTTATTTTATCTTTTGGCATATAATGCTTGTGTCCTAAGTAATTTAATATTTGTTGAGGTGGTTGTCTCATTATATAGGATTAGGGCACATGTCAAGGTCTTGTCTAATCCTATCTAACAACTTGCCTTTATAAGCAAGGCATCATATGTACATCAATATTCAATTTGGCAATCTTACATTTATAATCATAGCATGATATTTTTTCCATTTCTCCCTTGTGGAAGTTATTGTTTTCTTGTAGGTGATCTTGGGGTGTTGAGGAGTTCATTATAAACTCCTACAAATTTAATGCTTTTAATGAAAAAACACAAGGATACATAGGGATGTGTCCCATCTCATTTTGGATGCATACCCATATAGTGGATGTTTTGGGGACATGGGGATGCCTTGGAAATGTCCCTTGGCCCTCATTTTTGTGCAAAATTGTCTTGAAGCATTTTAAAAACACATCAGTTTTTTGGGGATGACAATGATGACCCCCAACCATTCTAGGGGCAGCCGATTGTCTCCACTTAAAAACACTCGAAGAAGAAGCCTATTTAGATTAGAATATCAAAAAGTTTCTAAATGGGTCCCCATATTGCCGTCATCCCTAAATGCTTTAACATAGCCTTCCTTGTTCATTTGAATGATTTAATCATATTTTTCATCATGCTTGGGTAGATGAAGCAACCAATTTATAATCAGGATCCTAGTTTGGATTAAGTAGCATATCCCATTGTGATGTGGTGGTTGAGCAATATGAACACCCTGCTTCATATGGTAGCCTTTTCTTTAAATCCCAAATGGTTTGCACCAAGGACCTAGAGAGTGCTTTCTTTCTAATGATGAAGAGGTGAAAGAAAGGTTAATGAAGATCCTTTGGAAAATGTATTCAAGTGAGGAGTCAATTTACTTCAAGAACAATGGCTTGCTTTTGCTAACCTTTGTGGCTCAACTTTCAACAAACTAGAGGTGAAGGTAGAAACAATAGAGTTAAACGACCCTATTTGATAGTTGACATGGCATGGCAAGGATACAATAGAGTTGAGGATACTGGCCATACACCTTTCATAGGTTATCAATTTCTCTACTACAAAGAGGAATTGGTCCACGTACAACTTCATCTACTCTATCAAGAGGGGAAAACTTACCTTGTCGTGCGAAGAAGTTGGTGGCCATGCATAGTGCCTTGCAACATTAGGATTGACAAACTCTTAAGCATTGACACTTTATCTTTGTGGTGAAATGTTGATCTTGAAGTTGCCACACAAATTGATGAGGAAGAGGCAAAAGAGGTATTGATGGGTGTTTTGTTGGATGAGACAACCCTTGATACTGGTAGTGAATCAAACTCAAAGTTTGACTTTGATTTAGGTGAGGATGAGGCAGAAGTATAGCAGTAGTAGATCTTAAATTTTCGCATTTTACCATTTTGCACTTGTACCCTGTAATATCCCCCTTAGTTTTTTTTATTTTTTCACACACAATATTGCACCCGTTAAGGTTAGCTCAATAAACATAACCAGTTGAAAGGTAACCCTTCACTTTCTGATCACCAAGATCCCGATGCGGAAAAGGTGATAGCATACGGTGCGAGGGGATTGTTAGAAGAATACTAGAAATGAAGTACAATACTGTAGGCGGCTAGCCAACCATTTAGGAAAGTAAATGCTTAGGTGGTGAATTGACCATAAAGAGCTCTGCCATTTATTTAGCGGGAGCGGAAATACAAAACAAACAGTTAGGCAGCGTGCTGACCATGATGCTTCTCAACCACTTTCAGTGGGAGGGAATTAAGAAACAAGTAATAAAGTACTAAAAGTAAATACAAACCCAACCACTTCTTCAGTGGGAGTAAAACAAAGAATTTAAAGTGCAGATTTAAACAGTTGTTTAGTACTACTAAAATCAGCTTTACAAAATTAACTCCAACTGCACAACAACTAGCAAAGTATTACCAAATACTTTAGAATTGTTAGAGACAGATTCCCTAACTGATACAAGATGAATAATATCAGAAATTAAGCTTATAACAGCAGATTATCAGATCTGATAAGCAACAGTAACTAACAAAAATTCAGATCAGCAACATAGAAAATTCACCAATATGCTCATAACTTCGTCAAATGGACTCTGATTGACGTAAGACTGAAAGTAGAGAATAGCTATGAGATGGGCGTCCAATTTGCAGCAGACAAACACCCTCAATTGTGCCTCAAGAATTGGCACGAATCCCAATGTAGCCTTGAAATAGTACGGCCTCACAGAAGAGGTCGACCTCACCTTAAAAATTTGAAACTCAACAATAAAATCTGATTTCTGGAGAACAAGGGTGCCTTCCGTAGTTGTATAGTTGGCACCAATACCCAGAACCAAATAAAATATGTTGTTGAAGCCACAAACAGAAACGTGCTTCAGCCAAACACTTCCAATAATAGAAATAACAGATTATACATCAGCAATCTGCTATTATAAATCAGAAATTGAAGCTCTATCTGCACCCCTGAGTGAAGCACAGTCTTTAGCAAGTCCAACTAGGTACTATCGTTCAAGCACGAAGACAGGAAGAAGAAGCTAAGGGGTATCCATTCCTCGAAGCAAAGCTCTGAAAATATTTCAGCAGTAATTCGACATAATAATTTTCCAAAGATGATCAATGAAGGAGCAAGGCTTGAATAAATAACACTCTCTTGGAAAACGAATCACTTTTGTAACTTCCAAGAAGGAATTCAAATCATTTCAACTTCCCAAGAGGGACACCCACTTTTTTGAAAGAACTGAAATATTAATAAAGCTCTTTATTCACCAACTTAGGCGTCCAAAATAAGTAGCAATTAAAACATCTTTAAAATATTAATAATCTCAACTTGGACGTCCACTTTAAAGTCCCACTTTTAAAAACAACTTTGAAGTCATTTGCCTAGGCAAGGGACCCAAAAGCAACATTAAAACATAATGACTTAAGTGAACTTTTCTGATTTGAAATCCAAGAACATTGGAGAAGCCAACGCCTAAGAGCAGAACTGCCTTATTGCCAGAAATAGGATGATGAACTGAATAGTTGAGCTGTTGCTAAAATAAGCATTGCCACAAATGGCACTTACTAAAAATAGCATACTGCTAAAAATAGTAAGTGACTCCAAACTCATTTTTAGCACAAACCAAGTAGTCGCTATAACTTACTAAAAATAGTAAGTCCAAAAAAGGTCATCAGATGCAAATGCATGTTATACCATTCTGAAGCTCTCTGAAAACCTAGAAAGACCCAAAAAACACATTGCCAAACTCCTGCATGCAAACCCTCAGAAGCTCAACTGAAACCTCCTACAAAATAGGAAACCCTAATTTCCACCTTTGACTAGCCTATGTGCCTTCATAAATAGGCTAACAACCACTGAAGAGTGTAGGGCTAAAATGGGGACATTAGAGTCCGCCCTTCCCAAAATTGCTTGTCCTCAAGCAATGCCACCACAACTTTAGAAAAATTTAAATTGATCCACACCAAACCAAGTAGAATCCCAGGTTCCCATGTACATCTCCGAAAGGACCCTCCATGTCGATGCTGCACCATTCTGATCACACAAAGGAAAACATCGTGCCAAATCTGCATTGACCTCCCTTGTAACCTCAAAAGGTTACCATTCATGAAACTCAAGTTGGAAAACTTGGAGGAACTGAAATCAATATGTTGTAGCATCTCTTGCCCAAAAGACTATGAGAAGTCAATAACTACAATGCCAAAGTCTCAGAATGATGAACCAAAGCAAACAAAGGTTTGCTGCCTTGAACATAAGTACAAGAAAATGCATAGGAATAGCCATTGGTAACAACTTGAACACCTCCCAAAGACGGATTCTGATTGCTTTGAATCATCACTTCTCTCATTTGAGGCCAAAAATCAGTCCTGATAGGAGATTGTGAAGTTTGAAAATGGGTATACCACCTGCCCACCATGATTGAAATGATTGACTTAAGATCTGATTTAAGGATAATCAGCATCCAAGAAGATGAACAGCTGCTGTAACACTGAAAATCATCATCCAAATTAATGCATCTGCTCATGTCCATGGCTGGAAACATCCTCTCAAGAGACTCCAACCCCACATAAAACCACCCTTTGCTCGAAATATCTCTCCAATCCACCAGTTGATGAGCAAAAGGAACCATTGAATGGCTGGTAAGGATGGGGACGGCACCAAAGAATCTGAAAATTAGATCCTTATCTCTCCAAAGATCCTCCTTTGTACTTGTAATAATCTCCATCAAACCATTTTGAGAATTCCAAACATTAATTCCCAACCAAGAATAAACTCCAACACATTGGAAAGAATACCCAACATGTTCTTGAGTACCAATCAGAACCAAGTGCATACTCAAGAGATTGGTGTTTTCTCTAGTGAACCCTTGTAGCCTATCCATGAGAGCTTCAACAACAAGGGAACATGGAACAATCATTGTCTTCAAACCCAATCCCAAGAAAAGATTAGTGCGAACTAAAACATCACTCAATCCAAAGGATGGATTATTAAACATGTAGACACTCTGTTTTGGTCCTTCTTCCTCCCATGCTTTGTGCATAACAAATCTGAAATCTCCTCTCCTTGCTGCTGTAATAAGTTTTTCAGCAGCTACCAAAACATGTTTGAACAACACCTCGGTGTCAAAGATGTGGAAGTCACCATGAGTCAATACTTCCAGCCTTCGATGATACAAATCTGCACTTGCAACTTTTGATTTCTTAGGGAAATCCTCCAAATCAAACTCCTCTTGAAGACAATCAAGGTCTTCAATTACTTGCTTGATTCCTTCAGTTCTTAGTTCATTCTCTTGCTTTTTGAGACATTTGAAATCAGCTAGCTGATCTTCTACCTTTGTTAGAGCCAACTGAGCATTCTCTAGCATGTCCTTCATTGATTCAAGCTCAAGAGTAAGCTTATCAACCTTTCCCTCTTTTCCTTGGAATGCACTAATGGCCTTCTTTGTGAATTCATAGGCATAATCCTGATCTCTAATCTAGCATAGATACTCTAATTTCATAATTTCCAAGGAGTCTTTGATGAATTGCAAATTAAGGAGAGCGACTCCATCCCTAACTCCTTCCTGTCTCGCTTCAACTTGAGCCTTCCAATAGAGTTCTTCAATCAGATTGTGTGTGTGGTCAAATCTGGGAAGAGCTTGCAGTTCATTTTTAATGGATACTATGAATTGACCTTCCCACTCATAAGTGTGCAAGGATGGTGAACTGCTGATAGGCTGTATTTCAAAATCAGGACTTTGTTTCTTGACTTCACTGCCCTCATAGCTACACCAAAACTCTTGTCTTTCACCACCCACCAGCTGAAAATGCTCAAGATCATGAAGAGAATCAGACTCTACAAATTCTTCGGGCCTTTGTTTACAATTAGCTTCATGAAGAGATGAATCAGATTTGTGTTTGAGAACCTCTTTAAACTTTTCATCATCAAGAGCCCTATGGTCTTCTAAATCTGCTTCCAACTCACTGTCACTTTGATCAAACGTGAAGGCATCCCCAAACTCAAGCATCAAATCACCATGGATTGCTGGTATAGAATCCTCATTAAGATCCATTTCATCATGCCCCTCTATTGGATTCATTGAGAAGTTGGGCTGATATCCTTTGTGCATATGAGTTTCCCACTCAACATTCAGATTAGTATTACTGGAATGAAGAAGTTGCTCATGAATAGATGCTGTTTTGAAAGTTTTTGTAGCAGCAAACTCTCTTTTAATGGCTGCAACCAACTCAAAGGAGTCATTATGGAGCTTTGCCAAGCAAGCTTCTTCTTCAGAGACGTCTTCTCCTCCAAGGGCCATCTCATAGCTTGCATTGAAGTCTGAATTTTGATCATCACGATCAAAGGGAAATTTATCCCACATAGGTTCCTTGTCATTCTTAAATACCTTTTCACCCGGATCCCAAATACTAAAGAGCTGATTGGTTTGATCAAAAGCAAAGTGATCACTGTACTCCTCTTGGGGTGTTGACTCTTGAATAAGTTACTTCCCAACTCACTAAAACTGATAACATAAGTATCTGTCTCCAAGGGCTTAGTTTGATAATTAAACCCAAGACCACCCATGTCATCATCATTGAAATGAAGTAAAGAATCATCAATGCTAGTTGTTTGGAAAACTCTATCATTTTTGTCTTCAATGATCCCATTGTGAGTAGGTATATTTATGATCTTATCATTAATAGTCTCATGCATACCAAAGAGATCTTCTTGGTTACTTGTCAAAAATTCTTCATATATAACCAAAACTGATGTTGCCTCATTGCACTCATCTTTAGTATGTGTAGACAAATGCATATCTAAAGGTACACCCTGGGAATCTGCCATAGAATCATTGAGAAACAAAAAATTATTCATGTCATTAGCATTAGAGTCTACTGTCTTTTTCAAGTGATGCGTCAGCTTCCCCACAGACTAATTGAACAAATCTTCAATCAACTTACCAGTAGTAGAAGAATTCTTTCCTTCTTGTTCATAAACGTTTAGTAGGAAAGGACGGGTTTAGGAATGTCGTCCATTTCATTGACAGCTAAAACTAAAATGTTTCTCATGGCTGCAACTACATCCTCCTCTTGTTCACTCCAAGTTGAAATGAAGAGGTAATGGAACAAATAATATATTCGATCTTGCAAACCCAAATCTATCAGCAATATACTTGTTTTGAGATCTGAAAATGTCTTCAATATGGCAACTCTTCTGGAATACTGATGGCAATCAGCATCATGAAGATCTTGAAAGCTTTCTACAATCATGTGTAGAACCTTCTTCATAGTATCATCATCATAGGGCACCAGGGGTGCCAGGATTCTCATCACTTCACTGAGGCATGAAGTAACCAACAGATTGATTTCGTCATCTGGACGCCTCGACCTATATCAGAGAGGTCACTGCAGGTGATAATGCCATCTTCATCATTTCAAAGGGTGACTGATTCACCTGGCTCACACATTGTTCCAACATATGAAGTATACTCACTTCATCTTCCCTTGACTGAAATTCTTTACTGAGCTTTTTCCTTGCAATGTAAAGTGACCTTGCCACACTTTTTTCTTCATTAGAAGCTATGGTTCAATCTGAAAAACAAATCAGAAAGTTATTTTCCAACAGACGTCTGTCAACTGTAACTCTGATTTTCACAGGATGGTAGGAAAATAGGCTTTGATACCACTGTAATATCCCTCTTAGTTTTTTTTAATTTTTTCACACACAATATTGCACCTATTAAGGTTAGTTCAATAAACATAACCAGCTGAAAGATAACCCTTCACTTTCTGATCACCAAGATCCCGATGCGGGCAAGGTGAGAGCATACGATGTGAGGGGATTGTTAGAAGAATACTAGAAATGAAGTACAATACTTTAGGCGGCTAGCCGACCATGTAGGAAAGTAAATGCTTAGGCGGTGAATCGACCATAAAGAGCTCTAGCACTTATTTAGCGAGAGTGGAAATACAAAACAAACAGTTAGGTGACGTGCCGACCATGATACATCTCAACCACTTTCAGTGGGAGGGAATTAAGAAACAAGTAATAAAGTACTAAAAGTAAATACAAACCCAACCACTTCTTCAGTGGGAGTAAAGTAAAGAATTTAAAGTGCAGATTTAAACAGCTGTTTAGTACTACTAAAATCAGCTTTACAAAATTAACTCCAACTACACAACAACTAGCAAAGTGTTACCAAATACTTCAAAATTGTTAAAGAGACAGATTCCCTAATTGATACAAGATGAATAATATCAGAAATTAAGCTTATAACAGCAGATTATCAGATCTGATAAGCATCAGTAATTAACAGAAATTCAGATCAACAACATAGAAAATTCACTAGTATGCTCATAACTTCGTCTAATGGACTTCGATTGACATGAGACTGAAAGTAGAGAATAGCTATGAGCTGGGCATCCAATTTGCAGCAGATGAACACCCTCAATTGTGCCTCAAGAATTGGCACGAATCCCAATGCAGCCTTGAAATGGTATGGCCTCACATAAGAGGTCAACCTCACCTTAAAAATCTGAAACTCAAGAATAAAATATGATTTCTGGAGAACAGGGGCACCTTCCACAGTTGCATAGCTAGCACCAATACCCATAACCAAATAAAATATGCTGTTGAAGCCACAAACAAAAACGTGCTTCAGCCAAGCACTTCTAACAATAGAAATAACAGATTATACATCAACAATCTGCTTTTATAAATCAGAAATTGAAGTTCTATCTGCACTCCTGAGTGAAGCACAATCTTTAGCAAGTCCAGTTGGGTACTATCTTTCGAGCATGAAGACAGGAAGAAGAAGCTAAGAGGTATGCATTTCTCGAAGCAAAGCTCTGAAAATATTTCAGCAACAATTTGACATAATAATTTTCCAAAGATGATCAATGAAGGAGCAAGGCTTGAATAAATAACACTCTCCTGGAAAATGAATCACTTCTGTAACTTCCAAGAAGGAATTTGAATCATTTCAACTTCCCAAGTGGGATGCCCACTTTTTTGAAAGAAATAAAATATTAATAAATCTCTTTATTCACCAACTTAGGTGTCCAAAATAAGTAGCAATTAAAACATCTTTAAAATATTAATAATCTCAACTTGGACGTCCACTTTAAAGTCCCACTTTTAAAAACAACTTTGAAGTCATTCGCCTAGGCAAGGGGTCCAAAAGCAACTTTAAAACATAATGACTTAAGTGAACTTTTCTTATTTGAAATCCAAGAACATTGGAGAAGCCAATGCCCAAGAGCAAAACTGCCTTACTGCCAAAAATCAGAGTAGCTAGATATGCCCTTGCCCCTTCCCGGGCATGCGTATCCCCATATCCGATATAGATATGGATACAATACACCACATATACACGTTGGATACCGTACCCACACATGCCCAAAAATTCTTGATTTTTCTAGCTGTGCTAGATACTATGTGATTTGATTTTCAAAAAATCTAGCATGAATCTTCCTAAATTTAATCTTAAAAAACTTCAATCGTGCATTTTTTTTTGTTTTGTATAAATAAAACCTACACCAAATGAGGAAGACAAATGAAAAGAGTTTTTCTATTTCAGCAGCCCATTTTTCTAAGTCTTCTTCTAGCACAACTCTATTATTTTTTTGGCATTTTAATTTTTATAAATTTAAAAAAGTTAATTGTTTATAAATTTAAATTTATATTTAATATTTATATTATATTGTTTAAATATTAGAGATTTTTAAAAATTAAAAATTTATTCTTTAAATATAATAAAATTTATTAATATATATTTATTTTTTATTCTTTACTAAATTATTATTATTTAAATTTTAATATTATTTAATTTATATTTTCTTATTTGCTTTTAAAGTAATGAAAATCTCCTCTAATTACTTAGAAAGTATATATGTTTGTGTTTTTTATGAATGTCGTATCCAGCTGTATCCATATTGAGGGTCTTAAAAAATGGCCATATCTGTATCCGATACCGTATTCGTATTTGTATCCGTATCCGTATCCATGCAACTTTGCTAGAAATAGGATGATGAACGGAATAGCTGAGCTGTTGCTAAAAATAGCACTGCTACAAATGGCACTTACTAAAAATAGCATATTGCTAAAAATCTAAGTTACCGGATTCGCTCAAGAAGGCCCCGGGTTTGAGTCGGGTTCAAGTTGGGTCCGGAATTCAGGTCTGGTCCGTGGAAATTCGCCTTGGGTTCGTATTTTGGACTATGGGTTCGGCCAGGGTTTGG
This sequence comes from Sequoia sempervirens, assembly GCA_007258455.2. NCBI lineage: Eukaryota > Viridiplantae > Streptophyta > Pinopsida > Cupressales > Cupressaceae > Sequoia > Sequoia sempervirens. The sequence continues at coordinate 247,055 of VDFB02369568.1, read as the reverse complement.
ACCTGTGACTGTGGGTTCGGACAGGGTTCGAAAATTTCGAACCCGGTTCAAACCCGGGTTCTATTCCGCGCCCAAGCACGTTTTTTCACTTTTTTAAATTTTTTTTTAATACTTTTTTTGACTCATTTTTGACTTTTAATGACTTTTTTATTATTTTTAACCCTAATACTTGCCTCAAAAACATGAAATAGGTAAAGTGAAACTCATTTACCAATTTGTGAATGAGAAAAAAGGATTTTTTGCCTCCATTGTTGAACTTTCTCTTTTGCTTGCACAAGCTGGAATAGACTTGAAGGCTGATCGTAGATTGTTCAAAGTTGATTATTGTGCTATTCCTAAGCACTTGCAAGTGTTTATTCGTTGCTAAGAAGATCGTAGAGCAAGATTTCTTCAAAAGAGGTAGGTTTTTTGAAGTTATTTTTTTTTTACATTTTTTTTCACAAGTGAACTTCAATTCTTTTGTTTTGTTTTTTGGTTATTGTTTTGTTTTACTTTTCATTCCTCTAAATGTCTATAACACATGTTCAATTTTTTCATTTTTTTGAAATTTATTAAGTCTTTTAGTTTCAAATTTAATGAATCAATACCAAAATTTCAATATGTTGTGCCTTAGGTATTCACTATTCCGTATTACAATGGCAACCGGTACCTCCTCAGGCTCAATCCAATCTCGTTTCAAAATAAACCCAGCCTCTCCCCTTTGGAAATATGTAGAAATGGTTCAGCAATTTCCAGGTGGTGGAGGATATGTTTGGATTTGTAGTCATTGCAATGTTCAATATTCGAGCTCATATAGTCGAGTAAAAGGGCACTTGTGTGTGATCCTTGAAACAGGCATCAAAAATTGTCCAGGTGAAAACAACGATGGCATTCCAAAAGATATAGTGTTGAAATATATTGCTGAGCAAGAAAAGGCAGACCAAAAAACAACCAGTGGTAAAACAAGCCATCCTTTGAAGAAAGGATCTCGATCCATGAAACCCCCTACACCACCTTCTTATTTTCCACCTACAAAAAGCCATCCATTTATGGACATCCCTCAAGAGAAAACCATGCCCTCTTCAAATAAAAGATCTAAGGGACCGTTGGAAGCTTCATTTCAGAATGAGGCAAGAGAGATTGCTGATCAAGACATAGCAAGATGTGTCTATGCCAATGGATTGGCATTCAATGTTGTTCGTTCACCATATTGGCAAAAATGGTGAAATCTATTAATGAGGCTCCAAAGGGGTATAAGGGCCCAGGTTTTGAGAAGGTGCGTTGCCTTATTGGAGAAAGAGGTGAAACATGTAGCAGACTCTTTGAAGCCCATAAGGGATTCGTGGATCAAAACAGGGGTGACCATAGTTTCTGATGGATGGAAAGATGCAAGAAATCGCCCATTGATCAATGTTATTGCTGTGTCCCCTAAAGGGGCAATGTTTTTGAGAGCAGTGGATTGTGAAGGACAGGTGAAAGATGGTCCATTTATTGCTGACATCCTTTGCCAAGCTATTGAAGAAGTGGGCCATCAAAATGTTGTGCAAGTTGTAACCGACAATGCCAAAAATTGTAGGGCTGCTGGGTTATTGGTTGAGGAGAAGTATCCACACATTTTTTGGACACCTTGTGCTGTCCACTCCCTCAATCTAATGCTACAAAAAATTGGATCCAAAATTGAATGGATCAAACAGGTGTATGCCGAGGGCGAAGACATCCAAATGTTTGTCACCAACCACCATATGACGCAAGGAATATTTAGACAATTCTCTAAATTGGAGTTGTTGAAGGTAAGTTAATTCTCAATATTTTTAAATTTTTGAATTTTCTTTTAATTTTAATTTTTAAATTTTGATTTTGTATATTTAAATTATATTTTAATTTTAATTTTGATTTTCAAACAGGTTGCCGAGACCCGTTTTGCCTCCAACACAATTGTGTTGAGACGACTTATAAAGGTTTGTGAGGCACTATGTGCCATGGTAATCAGCCCTAATTGGGTTGTATGGAGGCAATCTAGCAATGAAAGGGCAAATAGGATCAAGCAAAGGATCCTAGATGATGGTTGGTGGGATCGTGTTGAGTATCTCGTCAGTTTCACCGAGCCCATACTGAGCATGATCCGTTACATTGACTTGGATAGACCTTGTTTGGGCGAAGTATATGATGGTATCGACTCAATGATTGAGAAGATGGGATCCATCATCAATGCAAAAGAGGAAGATCCTGAAGAAAAATTCTTCAAAGAGCTACAGGAAATCATGGTTGATAGATGGAACAAAATGACCACTCCCTTGCATCTTCTCGCTTTTGCATTGAGTCCCAAATATTATAGCCCTGAGATACTTTCTGCTTCATCAAGAGTTGCTCCATATAGGAATGGTGAAGTGGCCCAAGGGTACAAGGCAGCAATTCGTAGAATCTTCACTGATCGTGACCAACGTGATCGAGTGAGGGCTGAGTTTATGGCTTTTGCATGCTCTGGGAGTGTTGATCAGAATATGGATGCTCTTCGAGACAAGTGCAGGGTGGATACTCATAGTTGGTGGTACTTCCATGGGCAAGAATACATGCACCTCCAACCTATTGCAATAAAAGTTTTATCCCAAGTAAGTTTTATAATTTATATTTGTAATTTTAATTTTAATTAATAATTTTGTTTAGTTAAATTTTGTAACTCTTAACTATTTATTAATTTAATTTGGTCTTAATAGGTTGCTAGTTCATCCTCTTCTGAGAGGAATTGGAGCACATACTCCTTCATCCACTCAATAAAACGCAATAGGCTACATTCAAAAAAGGCTGAGGACTTGGTGTATGTGCATTCAAACTTGCACCTCCTTACACACAAACATAGTTCCTACAAAGAAGGAGACACAAGGAGGTGGGATATTGAGCCAGAGCAGCTTGACTTGGATGCTTCCACAAGTCACTTAGCTGCACTTGATATTGATGATGACTATTAGCCTGAAGCAACTACTGAGCATGAGAGTGGTAGTGTCAGTGCTAGTGTCAGTGCTAGTGGCAGTGCTTGTGCGAGTGCCACTAATGCTCTTTGTGGTTCTACACAAAATGTAGCATCTAATGTTGCTAATGATGCTTCTTTTTTGGATGACCCATATGATTCAGATTGATCAATGATTAATAATCATTAATGGCTGATTGTAAACACTTGACATTTTTATGTTTGAAGTTTGAACTTTAATTTATAATTCTATATCATGACATTTGACTTCTGAGTATAAAGTGGTGGTGTATTTTTGCTATGTTATTTGACTATTAATATGGTGGTGTATTCTGAACTTAAATACTACTGCAAATATGTATATATTTCTGATTTTTATATGTTTTTGTATTACTGAACCCAAAACGAACCCAACCTCAAATTTTTTTTTTCCCAAATCGGCGAACCAGGTTCTTGAACCCGAACCCGAACCCAAAACCGAACCGGTAACTTAGCTAAAAATTGTAAGTGACTCCAAACTCATTTTTAGCACAAACTAGGCAACCACTATAACTTACTAAAAATAGTAAGTTTGGAAAAGGTCATTAGATGCAGATGCATGTTATACCATTTTGAAGCTCTCTGAAAACCCAGAAAGACCCATAAAACACATTGCCAAACTTCTGCATGCAAACTCTTAGAAGCTCAACTGAAACCTCCGGCAAAATAGGAAACCCTAATTTCCACCTCTGACTAGTCTACAGGCCTCCAAAAATAGGCTAACAGCCATTGAAGAGCGTAGGGCTAAAATGGGGACATTACATAGCCTTTTGGCCTTCTCATTTTGTCATATTACGTATATGCACATTGGTGATGAAAACTCAAATTGAAATGATTAGACATTGAAAGTTCGTTAATTTGTGCATTGACTTATGAATTCTCCATTCAGCTCTAATGTTTTATAATATGGTTCTGTAATGTATATGATGAGTGCCTTGCACATGAATAATTGAAATTTTGTATTTTAAAAAAAAAAATCCTTATTTTTTAATTTCCATCCCTGTTGTCCCCCAAAAAAGTCATCATATACCCTGCTGTCCCAGAAATGCGTCCCCTTTTTCTTGCCATCCTGGTCCTGAAAACTTGGTGTAACATAGAATAAACATAAAATATGACTTCCATGTAAGCTTTGACTTTAAAAAGTAGATTGTTTGAAGGTTGGATGCGGAAACGAAACTTCAACGTTATGTTTTATGGTTATAGTTTTAAGTTTGGGGCTATGTTTTGCTGCAAACTTCTCACACATCATGTCTGCAAATGAAATCCCTCACACTGCCACCAAACCTACATGCTACCTCTCCAGCTCCATGCTTTTTGTTTGAATTGGCACATGCCATAACACAGGCAGCCAAAAAGCTCTTCTTCAGAGCAACATAGAGCTGCAAATGTAAAGGTCACTTCCAATGTGTGCTCAGATTGCACAGTTTGCAGTCCCAAAAACAGAATAACCCAACCTACACCTCTGCTGTGTGCAGCTCTTCATATGCAGAGCAAAGACTGTGAAAAATGGCACTTCCTACCCTGTTTTCAAATGACACCCAATCTGGCATGCTTCTCTTCGACCCTTACATGTGTAAAGCACCAGAACAAGGGTACACAACAGTTGCCACTATTGAACATCCCAGATCTACACATGTGGTCAGCTGCAGATGTTGCCAAACAACATGCCGGTAGTAGTACCTAGAACATACAACAGCCACTACAAACTATTGCATGCACAATCATAGATCGGAAAGAGCTACAGGCCAAAAAGATGAAGCCAAATCTGCAGATGTGAAAACAATGATGCAGATCTAAATCTGAAAATAAATGCAGATTCACAATAGAGAACCTTAGATTGCATAAAACTCACAGATCCAACATGCCAAAAAAGTAAAAACACAGATCTGTAATAAATTTCAAGAAAAATTGAAATAAAGCAAAAATCTGAACCATGATAAATCTACAAAACATGCAGATCCAAAAGACTCACAACAAGATGAATTGAACAGACCCATGAAGTTTCCTATTGCAAATCTCATGCAAACAACCTGCATAAAAAACAAACTGTGCCTTCACTCTCGAACCCAAAATGTAGTATCATGTTAGGAAAACCACTTTACAGGGGACTTGCATATTGAATGAAAAAAGTTGTAACTTGTAACACTCAAATAAATGAATTAAAAATGATGATATTAGGTACCCTGACTTCATTAACACATTGTCTGAATTCTCAATTTCACAGCAACATGGCTTCAGTTATAATTATAGTACAACTTTCCTCTTTAAATAAAGTCACAAAACCAGTGACCTATTAGATATTGTCCATGTGTGATAAATCAACACACCCTAAACATAGGCATTAAAGCACTATTACATCATTGGTTCACTTCTAGGCATTAAATCACTATAAGGCATAACTTCAATGCAACATTAATATTTGAACAAGATGTATTTAAAGTCAAATGTATCTTGGTATCTTTTCCTCAACAGATTTTGATTATTCCTTTACCCACTGTAATTGATTTTTCCCCTTTTGGATTAGTTATTGACATTGCTTGTGGTGTCATATAATTATATTTGACAAATTTAGTTAGAATCAGTTAGAAACTGAAGAGTTGAAGCCTGCACAGTTTTCGATTTGTTGTCATCTTCCTCTTTGTGCCATTTAGGTTTGCTCTTTCAAGTTAGTTATTGTGTACACAACTTATGAATTAGAATATGCATGTGTTTGCATAGTCAATTATATATGTATCAATATGGAACCAATTTTAAGTTGTCTGGCTTTGTACCTATTGGTTGACTGGAATGTAAAAAAGTGCAGAGTTAGATTATTAGCTAGGTATATTGGGATTGAATTGTTTTTTCTTCTTTTTATTGTTATCACACTCATTGTATTAAGCACATCTCAAATTTTTGTCTTCTCAACTGGTTTTATCTAGTGTACTGTGTCCCTGAGGTTCTCCATGCATTACAAGAAACAGTTTTGTCTTCTACACGTCCCCAAAGGCAAAACCAAAAAATTGAGGATTTCCCCTATTTTAGATATTCCATGGAGACAACCTGGCATCCCTCAACCTTCAAGGGAATGTCATGGTGTTCCCAATGGCTTGCAGTTTAGCATTAAAAGATCCTCCCTCCAAAACCTATAATAATATCCTGAGCTGAAACTGGTCATGCCACGTTTGGCACCACAATTATTTTGCTAGATGAACCACATCCTGCTTTTGACAATATTCCCCTGCTAACAACAAGCAAAGCAAGAATATGAATTAAGAAAATAAAACATAAGCAATTTAGATCATGCAGAGTAACCACAACATCCTTCTTATTTTCCCTTAAAAAAGAAAAATATAGATGAAAGCAGACAATATACCTTTAATTCACTGACAACAATGTTGATATAGTCTCAAGTTGTTTGCTTTGATCCTGACTGACAACAGATTGATCTGGTTTGGTTACCAGATTGGGGAAAGGTGCTGAGCTAGTTGATGGACTGTTAAGTTTTTTTTTTTCTTTTCTTTATTTGTCTTTTAAAAATTTAAATATTAATTTAATATATTTTTCTAATAGCCATTTCCCTGCTATTGGCAAAACCCAAATTTTTGTTGTTGTTGTTGTCCCCTATACTGCATCCCTGCATCTTTCTGTCCTGGGAAATTGGAGAAACACTGAAAATTCTGAGTTACTTGTTTTGCTATTTTGATAGATATTTGAATGACAATGTATTTAACTTGATAGGTCCTATACTGGCTTTCTGGTCTTACCTGCACGGATGAGAATTTCATAATAAAATCTGGAGCCCAACGTGCTGCATCTACAGAAAGCATTGCTTTGATTGTGCCTGATACATCTCCAAGTAAGTTTACATGTCATAAATATTGATTAACATGATACATTGAGGATTTAGCCACTCCTGATTTTTTTTCTATTAGGAGCCTTTGATATCTTTTCTTATTTGTTTGTCACTTTTATTCTGTTATCGATGATTTTAAACAGGGGGTCTAAATATTGAAGGGGAGTCTGAAAGCTGGGATTTCGGTGTAGGTATGCAAACTTCAGCTTTGTATGCTCTCTTTTGTGTAAGTTGAAAATTGAAACACGTGTATGTTTGTTGATGTTTTTATGTTTCATGATCTTCCCTTTCTTGGTTTATAATTGAGAATTCTAGAAGTGAACGTTTTAAAATATAAATGGTACAAAAGTTTTTAAAGATAAATACAGCAATAAATATGTTAATGTTAGAAAGGTGGCCAGAAGCAATGATCAACTTGATTTATGTAGGTGCTGGATTTTATCTTAATGCCACTCAAGAAAAATGGAAAAATTGGCGCATGTATGATTATGTTGTCGATGAACTTCCCAAACTCTTAAGTGCTTACTTTCATCAGCTTGACACTTCAAATGCATCTATTTTTGGGCATTCCATGGGGGGACATGGAGCTCTTACAATTTATTTAAAAAATCCAGACAAATATAAGGTTTGATATCAAGCTTTTCATTTTTATCATCCATTTAGAGTAAATTTATTGCTTTCATAGAAACAGAGAATTTGTCATCAAGTTTTATTGCTTTCATAGAAACAGAGAATTTGTCATCATGTCAATAGTTCTTTTAAATACAACAGCAGGGTTTGTTAATACTATGTTCTAATATCTAGTTTGGGTGACCTTTGCTATTAATAAATTTTGTTGGATAAATGCAGTCTGTGTCAGCGTTTGCACCTATTTCCAATCCCATTGACTGCCCATGCGGTCAGAAGGCTTTCTCGAATTACTTGGGCAATGACAAATCCAGCTGGGAGGTGAGCTGTTATTCTAATGTCTTAAAATTGACCCACTTTCTGAAATTTTCTGGTCAGTATGTTGCAAAGGGTGAACAGAATTGTTTGCACTGAAACTTTTGTGCTCACTTCTTGTTTTTATACAGGAATATGATGCAACTTATCTAGTGAAGAAATGCAATAAATTATCAACTACTATCCTGATTGATCAGGTAATCATGCACATCCTTCTATAATATATTATAAAATGATTTAATTGACAAAATAAAATGGCATGGTAGATTACTATGAATGTCTTCTCATTAGACAGAGGCTTTCAAGAAATTTGACATATATTTAATATGAATGTCTCCTCATTAGACAGAGGATTTCAAGTACACGTCAAATTACTTGAAAGCCTCTGTCTAATGAGGAGACATTCTTATTAAATCTACCAAGCCATTTTATTTTGTCACCTAATTAAATCATTTTCATAGGGGTTTCCTTAAATTTTAATTTTGGACTTCTCCTAATGGCTCTATTCTTGTACATTTGTTACCTTGAAATATTCATTTCAGTATGTTCAGCCTTTTCTATCATTGGTCAGCCCCAGAACTTTGCCTTGAAGGTTTTTTTTTAGACACTTTTATGTTTCATTTGTGAATGGGTCACTATCTTTACTATGACATATAAAAAACTTATAATGAATTGGTTGGAGTCCTAAGCTAGCCAGCTAGAGTAGTCTAGCAGAAGAACTAGCAAAAATGTAAAAAGATGATTCCATGTTGGAGGGCACAATTTCACTGTTGATCAGAGTTCAAATCTTTTTAGTGCTTTGGAAAGCTTTTACTCATGTTCAAGATCAACCCAAATGGATCCAAATTTGTACAAAACAATTTTTTTTGAATGGAATAGTTTGATCACCAAAATCACATGCTCTGAATGGATTCAAATTTCGACAAAACAAAAATTTAGAAAATTTCAATTTTTTGGTTTCCATGAATTTCATGTCATGAAAAATTTCCTTAACTTCTTTGGGGAATGCTTGCCACTTGGATTTTCAGATTCTAAGGCAGATGTCTTCAATTTCTAATTTTAGACTTTATTTCTTACTAAAAACAGCTATTAAAGGAATTGTCATTTGAATGTAAAAAGAAAAATGTTGTAGCTTCACATCTCTCCTCAAAGATTGCCACCTTTTTGTAAGCATGTTGGTAAGGATTGCAATGAAGAAATCAAAATGAGAAAGCAATGAGATGCTACACAATGTGTGTGGGCCAAATTATTTATTATATCAAATGGAGGTTACAAAGTAGTTATAACATAAATTTATAATGGCAAAGTTTATGAGAATGTTATATCAACATTTTTATTATATATGTTTATATAAACTTGCAATTATTATTTAATAGCTCCCCATAATGACTAAATCGAAACAACCAAGTGTCCTGAAATTTGACAAACAAAACAGTCCTAAGCTTTTCAATGGCCGTTAGCCTATTTCTAGAGTCCCGAAGGCTAACGGAGGAGTTAAGGGGATTCCAGGTTCCTTAGAGGATCCGTGTTAGTATTCCTAGAAGAATATTTTGATGTTGCTAGTAAGCTTTTGTGGGTTTTTTTTTGGTCCTTGGTGGGCAGTATTGCTATTTTTAGCAATGTCTATTTTTAGTAACTTACTATTTTTAGTAAGTTCTAGTGAATCTCAATTTGGTCTTTGGACTCACTATTTTTAGCAATTTCCTATTTTTAGTAAGTGCTATTTTTGGGCACTTGGTCTTGGCAGTAGTACAGTGCAAGGTTTACAGCTTCAATAGTGGTGAATTCAATTGCTTTTGGAGTAATATCTATCTGCCTTTGCTTTATCTTTTAAAAGGTAATTTCATGACTTAAGTTATAGTTCAATTTTGACCCCCTTGTGCTCAACGCCTAGGGAAAAGGGTCACTTAAGGTGTTTTAAAAGGTAAAACAATATTTCCTAAGTTGGCCGCCTAGATGGAGGAATAAAGGGAAAATAAAATAAATATAATATTTCTTGGAGAGGGGCGTCCCATTTTGGAGGGAAAAGGAGTTTGAAAATTGGTGCCCTCACTTTTATATAAACTCACCATGGAGCTCTCATTTGGTATGCTGATTTTGAGATAACAAAGTGCTATTAAAATTTGGATTGAATCCTTTGGGCTTTGGGGACGAAAACCCTCAAGGTGGCTCTAGTTTCAGAGTTGAGAGATACTCCCTAGTTGGACGCTGGTGTGGCTTCACTGCAGGAGTCACCATTGGAGTTATTGGTGCAAATTTCCAGTTTGCTTTCAGTCATGGATTGTTTTGATGTTTTCTAGCTATATATTTTGGTGTGCTCTTGAGTTGTTTGGAGTTGCAGAATTTTTGGAGTGAATTTTCAGACTATTCTTCCAGCTGTTAGTTGTACCATTCCTAGCCCAGTCGTACCACCTTTTTTCTCATTCTGTTATGGATGTCAGTGATATCATTCTGGGTGTTGGCCTATTCTCTTCCTAGCCTTGGGTGATGTGTTTTGCCAAGTTTCAGAATTTTTAATGAGGTTTGAATTTTATAGAGCTGGTCGCCCTCCTTGCTGGGCCGTACACTTTGTGTTGAAGGGGACTTGTTGGTTGCTGAGGTTATTTGCCCATGTTTGCTGCATTGTTTGTCCTCATGATGGCGTCTAGGCTTCATTAGGCTATTGCTGATGGTCATATGGTGTTCTTGGGTGATTTGGAGTGCATCCTAGGGAGTTGTACCATGTGCTATGCTTGCTGGTTTGGCGTATCAGACTACTGCAACAGTGTTATTAGACCTCCAACTTCATATCAGACTGCTGCAACAACATATCAGACCTGATTTTTCTTCATTTTCTCATGTTTTATGATGTATACTTGCTAACATGTTGCAGGGTTAGTTTATTGGCTCAATGGGTTGTCATATGTTAGTGATTGTTTTTCATGTTTCAGTCATACATTGCAGCTATATAACAGAGTTGTAATTCTTAGTATCATTTTGATTTGAGCTCACATTATAACACTGATTTGGTAGTACCATTCAGTGATTTTAGCTTCTATTTGCTTTTGATACTAACTCCACTGAATAAGGGGCATCTCTATTTGTCCCACTGAACAAGTGGTTGATTTCATATACCACTGAAGAAGTGGCTACTAGTACTTACCCCACAGCAAAGTGGTCTTTGTTACACTCACCGCTGAAAAGCGGAAGATTTCTTATTTCAGTTGCTCTACTCACCCCATTGAACAAGTGGTTTCTTTTAGAATTGCAATGTAAGCCTTGCCACTGTATGCTCACCTTGCCCACATCGGGATCTAGGTGATTAGAAAGTGGAAGGTAATTGATTACAGTTGATTATCTTTATTTATTATGTTATTACTTGCAATGTAATCCCTTGTCACCGCATACTCTCACCTTGCCCACATCGGGATCTGGGTGATCAGAAAGTGGAAGGCAGTTTATTTTAGTTGCTTATCATTGTTATTTTGGTAATGCTAACAACTACAAAAATCAATTTTTTTTGGGGTGGATATTACATTATTAGATCAGCAAACTGCTCCTGAGATGTGCACTAATGAACAAAAATGTCATCAAGATCAACCTGTTGCAAATGTAGCAATGATGAATCTCAATGTGTTGTGTGAGCAAATATTAGAATAATATTAATTATTGCTATAACAAGTGGTATCTTTAGTCATTATTTCTAGTTTAGATTTGGGTTTGGGTTTAGGTAAGGGGGGGTTTGGGATGTGGATTTGTCAATTTTTTTTTATTGGGTTTGTTTTGAGTTTGTCCATACAAAAAAAATCTATAAAAATGATATTTGTGTGTGTGTGTGTGTGTGTGTACATATTTGTTGTGTTGAAAAAATTTAAGTTTAGTATATTGATATAATAAACATAACAACCATAAAGTTTTATTAATTTATAAATATCAAATGGACGTCAATGTTAAAAGCGGTGATGCCCTTTTATGGACACTTAAAACATGTTAACATTTGTATCGATTTTAGTAGAATTTCCTAAAGTGGCTTAAATTACTCTCGTCTATACAATGTACATGCACTCCAAGATGCTGGGAATGAATCTATACCTTACACTATATGGTTATTTGAGCTCCTTTAATAAATGCCGTTTTTCGTAATGTGAAGCTAGTAATAACTGCTTTCAAGAGAAATGTAGCACTCGTGATAGTCATTCTTTTGTTGCCATTCATTTCCTTGAGCAACGTGCTTCAGATGTGGTGGACGCAATTGATAGCTTTTGCCATTTGAGGCCTCAAAAGTAGCCTTTCAAGCATAAGATGAAGGTGGACAAAGATAAGAGAAACTTGTTAAAGTGAGATGACCCTACACACAACATCTCTCTCAAGTTGGATTACCAAAAACATAGTTGTAGGCATATGTAGACATTGGAGTAGAGAAGTGTTGTTGAACTTTCACTTCGCATCCTTTGAGCCTATGTAGACAAGAAACCTTGTATATGACAACATGGGCATCAAATGAAAAATATTAAAAAAAGTGATTTCTTTGAGTAGGTTTGCTTTGGGTGCCATTAGATTCTTTTGGATTTGTCACAGGTTCATCCACGATGAACCTATAGTCTTTTGCATTTACCTTGGTGGAATCCCTTGGCAAATCAGTTTTGAATTTGAACTAGGTTGGAATAGGAATTGGATCGGAGGCTTGCAATGTACAAATCAGCTGCATAGGCTTTAGTTATAATTGTGTACTCACCATTTGTTGTAACTGGTCTCTATTAAGTTTGTAACTATCTATTTTTAGACTATTATCAATAATATAAAGTCGTGCTCTCTTTGAATGAACATGCCAATTTCTCCCAATTTCATTTCCTCAATTTTACCAATATTGGTATAGGATCTAGATGGCATTAAGGAAGCTTTGAAGGGTACACAAAGTACAGTGGTTGTGAAGGTCAAGAAGAGAAATTGTGAGGTCATCATCACGTTGGAAGAATAAATTGCAAGCAACAAAGGCCAACATGAGTTTGCAAATTGTGATATGTAGAGGTTGTAATTTATAGTGGAAGGGTTGTGGATTGCAAGTAAAGTCTTGGCGTAGGGAAAGAACGTTCAAAACAATCAAGTTGTAGATTGTGTTTGAAGCTATAAAGTTCACAAGTTTGAAAGGGCACAAAAAATCCTAAGTTATAGGTAGAAAAAGAGAAGGAAATTTGCGAAGAGTTTCTAGTTTAGAAGTCATGGAGGAATGAATTGTGACTAGAAAGAAGGAAAATCGTGCAAGTTGAGTAAAAACAAGGTGGTGGCTAGGGCATGATTGTGGCTAGGGCACAATCATGGGTAGGACACGATTGTGGGTAGGGGACGGTCGTGGGTAGGAGACAATTGTGGGTAGGGCTTGGTCGTGGGTAGGGCATGGGTAGTGCAGATTGTGGCTAGGGCATTGTCATGGCTAGGGCACATTGATTGTTGTAAAGGTCACGAGCAAAATGCAAGTTTAAGACCACACTCATCATTCGCAAGAGGTTTCTGAATTTGCTGAAATTTTGTGGCTAGGGCACAACTCCTATTGCAATGGTCATGAGTAAAATGCAAGTATAATGCTGCACTCATAATTTGCAAAAGCTTGCTGAATTTTGCTGAAATTCATGGGCTTCTTTATCCTTTTTGTAATATAAAGGTCATTTGGGTTTTGGGTTTTTTATTTTCCCCATGATAGTAGTTTGAAACTTAATATTTTTGAAAGGGTAGTTTATTTTTGAATTCTAGGTATGAAAAAATTGAAAGGGTTTCTGAAAAGTTTTTTTAGGTTTGTAAGGATTTGGGTCTGTTAATTCATAAACTTGGGGCTGCTATGCTACACATTGGTATGCAATGTATGGATTTAAGATGAGATGCCTCAAACCACTTCTATTGGTTGCCTATGTCTTTTACATTAAAGGATAAAACAAAAACATCTCAAATGCAGAAAAGAATTTGTGTCACACAAAATATATGCAACACTCCATCTCAGAAAAAAACTCCTAGAAGAGTGATCTATGCTCCTCATGTCGCTAATCCATATTTTTACATGTGTATACATTACCTCATGGGGTTTTACAACCTATGTTCCCCCAAGTTTTTGAGACAAGGATGGCAGAGGATGACGGGACATGTTTTCAGTATGGGGGTACTTTTTGGCCATTTTATAGGGGACAATAGAGGACAGCTATTAAAAAATAGGGACATTTTTAAAAATATAGAGAATTTTTACATATCATTACATTGATAAAGCATTCATCATAGACATTATAGAAGCTTAATACATAACATTAGACTTGAGTTGAGATTTCACATGAGAACTGACAAACATATTAACAAAATTTAAATGCTTTCATTGTCAATGTGCATACATATTATATACGAATTATAACAAAATGCCCAAAGGCTGCAAGTTTCGACTATAAAATGAAAAAAACATAGAAAACATATGGCTGTCCCTAGTCTAAATCAGCAGATGCAACTAGTAGATTGTATCAAAATCAGAGCTCAAGTCTGAGTCACTGCTAGTATAAGGGGCTGTCTCAGGCAATGGAACCCCGACTAATCCCTCTTGTGTCTCGTCCTTTTCAATCTGTATAGCATCTCCGGGATCAAGGTCCCAATGTAAGGTTAGAGTTTGATGATATTCAAGAGTTTGTTGATCTTGTAGCCGCAAAGAACTATGTACGACCACCAATTTCTCCGATCATCTAGAGGTAAGATTGTTCTTCTTAACTAATTGGATGAAGCTATATGTGGACCAATTCCTCCCTGTAGGAGAGGAACTGGCAACCTTTGAAAGAAGACGAATGGAAAGTGCCCTCAACTTTGGTGCATCCTTGCCATGCCATATCCACCATCCAATAGGGTTAGGTTGTGCTAATGTAGCTCTACTTGACCTTGCCTCTAGTTTGTTGAAGTTTGGACCACAGAGATTGATAAATGCAAGCCACCATGTGCAAAGTAAAGCAGATTCCTCTTCAATATACATTTTTGAAGGGCCTTCATGAGCCCTTCTTTCACCTCTTCATCATGAGATGGAGGCACTCTTCTAGGCTTAGCAACATACCATTTGGGATTTAGAGCTTAGGCTGCCATATGAAGTGTGGTGTTCATAGTGTTCCACTGTTGCATCACAATGGGCCTAAGATGCTCTTTGTAAAATCCCAAAGTAGGGTCCTTGCTATGAATTGCTTGCTTCATCTACCCAAGCATGCTATCAAAGGTCTCATAAATATCTCCAAGGCTAGGAGAGTTAGTATCAACGTATCTTATTAATCCCACAATAGGCTCAATGAAGGAGAAAACATATCTGCAAGTGCAAACAAGTTACAAAAATTATAATCTTTAAAAAGAATGAAAATATTTTACAAGTTAAAAACATTAATAAATTAACATTTAAAAATTTAAATAATAAAATCAACAATTTTATTACCTCATTGTGGAACACCAATCATCAAGGATTTTTTGTTTCATACTTCTTCCTTTTGGTGTGCTTGCCATTGAGCATCTACCCCACTTTGAATTGACCACCATTAATTGTAAAGCCTCCTTGATGTCAAACATCCTCTCTAACAAAAATGAAATAGCTGGCATATCTAGTGTCCACGGGCTTGTGGAATTCCTTCCTTGAAAAAGTCTTGAACAAAGCAAGTGAAGTGTGATGTTTGCAAATGAACATCTAAACATCTTTGGCCTTTGACACCATTGCCTTCACCCAATCTATCTTCCCAATGTCCTTCAAGGTATTGTTCAATGCATGAACACAACATGGGGTTCAAAAAATGTGTTCATAAGCACTCTCTAATATCAAGCTAGTTAACTTGCACAAACAGGCTGAATTGATTACTACTTGTACAACATTAAAGGCTCCAACCTCTTCTATGGCATCTGTCAAAATTTGAAATGGGAAGTTTGCATCCTTCCTTTTCCTCAAATAATCAATAGTTCTAAAAAAATAAGAGCTATCTGAATTTGTGACAATGATATTGAGGATACTAAGCAAGCAGAAAATAGATACAGGAATGAGAGGATTTGAGTTGTGGGAGAAGTGAATACGAGAATGAAAGCAAGACAAATTGATTGCCCCCGCTAACATAGAATACCAATCCAGAGGAATGCGAATGTGAATGCTAAAGATGAGGTTGCAAGCTACGGAAGAGGTGTATCGATGAGGAAAAACACCAAGACCAACTCAAAAACTCCCGAAAGAGTCCGCATGCCTTCTTCTTGAATGTTTCATTCAAGAAATGTGGCCAGGGTGGCGGAAGTTGCCGCTTCAACTTAAGCGGATCTCCTCAACTCAAATTCACTCCATTTTAAAAGATATTCAAATATTTTACATATTTATATAATTTCATTTTATATTACAAAAATGCGTTAAAAGGAGAATGTTGACATATATTACTTAAATTGACTTGTTTTCTTATAATTTAATTTGTATGATTTATAGCCAAGGTTATGACTTCAATTTAGCTATCTTACACCGACTCAAGGCATGATGATAATTTGATCCTTTATTAACTAAAACCTCTCATTGATGATATTTCCCTTTCCCTCGAGGTGTTGACTATCCTGCAACCACTTGACAAAAAGAATTAGGGTTAGATTGTTCTCGACATATATATATTTAAATATAAACTCATGAACACATTCATTTACGCATATATAAGAAAATCATTCATATTTGCAGTTACAACATAGAAATTAAAATTCTTTTACCAATTTCACATTCTCATGAAAGGTAGTTAATCACAACTAATATAACGATCATAATTTCATTGCCATAATCATGTTCAAGACAGAAGGGATGTAACACCTCCCCCCCATGAAATCCAACATCCATGTAGGCAATGGCACACTAGGCTACAAACTCTCTAATGGAATTCCTTTCTTTCTTGCTTCCCCCTCCATATGCAATCTAGTTGCCTCAATCTTCTCAGCTGGAGTTATTTTTTCACAACATTTCATCTCTTGACCACCTATCCACAAAAGATGACAATAAACTCTCATATAGTTGCCCTTGTATTCTTTTTTGTACAAATGGCAATGCCATACTCTACTCTCCCTTGACTTTTTTTCGTATCCTTATCAATTCGTGATGCAAATTGTAATAGAGGTTTCTTGGGGTTAAATAGGCCTTTTGCATAGGTTTTGAGGAGTTCAGAAGGACATTCAAATGGGTTTGAACTTGCTGGCCCAGCTACACTTCCACTCCCTTAAGAACCCCTAGTGGCTGCCATACTTCTATGAGTTTAGGTCTTCTTCTTTCTCACATTTGAACTTTAACCTCCTCACTATCACTACTCTCATTGTTGCTCATGATTTTTTTTGGTCAAGAATTTCAAAGAGAGCTGCAAGTTCAAATAAAATAAAAAATAAACTCACAATGTCCTCTCTATATGTAAAAATTTTGAAAAAAACTTGAAAAAATGCAAAACAAATTGAAAAATCAAATGTAAAATGAAGAACTTACCTCTAATGTAGTGGATTTGATGCCCTGGTCTCCTTTTTCAACTGCTGTTCTTTCCTCTTTCAACTACTGCTCTTCTCTTGCTTCTCTTCGACACAAGTTTGCAAATGTCAAAATGAGAGGGTTTTTTTCTTTTTGGTTGTTTTGATGGATGAATTAGGTTTAGTTGTTGTTTGAAGCATAGAAGCATAAATCTGCAAAAAATTGCAAAAATCGCGTTTGAAAAAATCTGCAATGTTGCCGATTTATTCCATCAAAAAATCCCGATTTTTTGGGTTGCGTTGACCCTGCAAAAAATCGTTGAAAATCCAGTTTAAATCGCGATTTAAACATCCAAAAAATTGTCAAAAAAAGGCAGAAAATTGAAAACCCTAAAATGCGTGAAAAAACCCAAATAATGCGTGTTTTTTTTATTACTAATAGGTTCGCGCTAGTCGTTGTTTTCACAAATCAAAGTTGCCTTCACGCAAAGTTACAACACAAGAAGTTTATGCAAGTGTTGTGACTGGAGATTGGTGGAGATTTTAGCACTCGACTGTCTGCATAATTTTCATGCGAAGTCACCAGGGTCTTTTCTATTCATTTCTTTTAAAACTATCAATGACTGCATATGATTTTCAATCTTTTTTAAAACTTAAAAAAATTGATGCCTCAACCTGTGTGTTATGGTTGAATGTGTGAATGCCTTAGCCTGTGTGTGTTCGCCTGCCTCTGTTATGGGTTAAATGCGTGAATGCCGTGGTTGAATTGTAGAAGCTCATGTAACTTTGACTTGAACCCGTAGACCTACAGAAACCTGCGTCCATCTATTCGCTCTCCTCTTTCTGCGTCCATCTATCTACTCTCCTCTTTGCGATTCAAAGCTGCTGTGGGCTGTAGAAGATATAGATAAAATTTAAGAACTTAGATAAACCAAATATTTAATCTTTTTTATTTTATCTTGAAGTTAAGATAAAAGTTAATAAAGTTTATGCTTTTAAATTTTTAACTTTAAAAAAAATTAATTTAGCGTCTCTTTTATTTTAAAAGTTATTTTTATGCTTTTAATTTTTAAAATAAAATTTATTATTTTAATTTTAATTTTAGAGTTACAAATAAAAAATATATATTTGTTTTAAATTTTTAATGCTTGTTTAAAATAAAATTTACTAATTGTTTTATTTTATTTTGTAAATAATTTATTTTAATAGAATATTAAAAATAAAATTCATTGTTTTTATTCTATTGTTGAAATTAAAAATAGAAATATGTTAAATTTTATTATTATGCAAATAAATAGAATTTAGTATTTTTTTATTATGTTAAAATATGTTAATAAATAGAATTTAGTATTTTTTAATATGTTGAAATATGTTAATAAATAGATTTGTTTTAAAATTATTTAGTATTTTTTATTATGTTAATATATGTTAATAGTATTTTGGCAATGTTAAACTTTTTGATAATTTTGTGGATATATTGCTTATATGAAATTGACTAGCTTAATTTGAGATTTCCTTTCCAAGTCTTTGATCAGTCACACACTCATACATTGGGCAGCATTTTCACTTTTTGATCTTTATTCATGCCCTCAAAGTTCAAACTTTCTTGTGCCCTTTGATGGCAAAGTAGACTGAATAAAAACTTTTATTGCAGATTTGATCATAATGCCACGTCCAAAAGACTTTGCATGGACACATTGTACTTTAGTTTCGGGTACAACGAAGGTTAAATGCAACTGGTGTAAGAATGAAATCAATAGGGGCATTTATCGTTTCAAATGGCACTTGGCAAAGGAGCTAGGAAATAACAACACTCCTTGTATAGCATGCCCTGCAGATGTCACACACCAGGCACTACAGGCTCTTCATGCGATTCCTGAGAACAAGGCAAAAAAGGCGAGAACCGGGGTTGAAATAGGTTCTAATTCTACAAATACTAGAGGGAATCAGGTTCAGGATGATGGTGCAAGTGAGTTTTTGAGGGAATTAGGGTCAACACCTTCTACAACGCGTGGCCCAAACACAGGTGGAGGAAACATTAATGCTTTCTTTGCACCTCGTACTACACCAGGATCACAAACCACTTTGGAGAGTACATGATGGAGGAAGAATGTGCATGAACAAGCAAGGAAGGCGATTGGAAACTTTTGGTACTACTCTAGCTTGCCATTTCATGTTGCTAGATCACCATATTGGCAAGGTATGGTGGATGCTATTGCAGTTGCGGGTCCTGGGTTCAAAGCCCCATCTTACGAGAAATTGAGGGTTGGTATGCTCAATGATGTAGTACGGGATGTTAAAGATGTTGTTACGGAGCATAAAATAGAGAGGGAAAAGACTGGTTGCACCATAATGTCAGATGGATGGACAGACAAAAGGAATCAAACCTTCATCAACTTCCTTGTCTCTTGTGAGATTGGCACTATATTTTTGAAATCCCTGGATGCATCGGATACTATCAAATCTGCAGCTGCATTGTTTGAGATGTATGATCTTGTGGTAATAGAAGTTGGGCCACAAAATTTGGTTCAATTTATTATGGACAATGCTGTAGCTTGTGTAGCCGCTGGTAGACTCTTGACAGACAAATACCCCTCTATATTTTTTACCCCATGCACAACACATTGCCTTGATCTAACCCTTGAGGACATTGGAGAACTTGAATGGGTTAAGGAGGTATTGCAAAAGGCCTGTAGGGTTACAAAATTCATTTATAATCACACAAGGGTTTTGTGCATGATGTGTACTTTCATAGAGGGCAAGGAGCTAGTTCAACCAGGGGTGACAAGATTTGCAACACATTTCCTTGCACTATAGACTCTATGCCAACAAAAAATGAATTTGAAACGAATGTTTGTTTCAAATGAGTGGGAGGAGTCTGGCTTCGCAAATCTAGAAGGCATAGCAATGGTAGGCTATATGTACTCTTCTAGTTTTTGGGATGCAGCTGAACAAGTTGTAGAGTTTTCACAGCCTCTAGTAAAAGTCTTAAGACTAGTGGTGGGGATAAAATCCCCCATGGGTTATTTGTATGAGGCCATGGATAGGGCCAAGGAGGTGATGAGGGGTAGGATGCAAAATGATAGGGACAGGTATATGCTGTTATGGGACATAATTGATAGAAGATGGGATCAGCAGATGCATTCTTCTCTCCATGCTATAGGATATTATCTTAATCCAAGTTTGTTCTATGACTTTTCATTTAGACGTGATGATGGTGAGGTAACACAGGGCTTGTTCATGTGCATGGAAAAAATGTTTACTAGAGAACAATTACAGGCAGCTATGGGAGAGTTAGCAACATACAAGCAAACAAGGGGTTTTCTCTCATCTATAGCCGCCATCGAAGGCAGAAATACCTTGCTACCAGGTAGACTCTATAAACCTGTGACAACCTCTCTATTTTGTGGACATGATCATTAAGTGTTAAGATTATTTTAAGATATTCTTACATGATATCATCTCCATGTAATGTGTTTTTGCAGCACAATGGTGGGATTATTTTGGTCATGAAACCAAAAACCTTAGATGGATGGTGAGATGCGTTTTGAGCCAGCCATGTAGTTCATCCGCTTGTGAGTGTAATTGGAGTGTTTTTGAACACATACACTCCAAGAAATGCAACCGGCTAACACAAGAATGGATGAGCGACTTGGTGTTTGTTCACCACAACCTCCGCTTGAAGTTGAAGAAAGCTCAAGGTTAGACTTTCAATATACTTGTAGTTAGTTGAAATTGTATTCATTATCTTTTTCACTTGTAAGGCCAAGACTAATTTCTACATGGGCTGCAACAGGTATTGTTGAGGATGACGAACCAATTGACCTTGATGAGATTGTTCCAGAGAATGAATGGATTGCTGTTGATGAATATCCGTATGTGCCTGAGGATATCGATATACTAGAGGAGGCTGAAGTGCCTAGTCACATGTTTGAACATTTGGTTAGAAGCACTGGAGTAGGAGCTTCATCATCAGGACCTACTACCCTCTAGCGTAGTTGTCATTGGCTACATTTTATTTTTCTAACTTTGTACTTAGATTAGAGGTTGACTTTGTACAAAGTTACACACTATATTGTAATTGACATTTTGTCATATGTCAACATCTACTTTTATTTATGAAGTATATTTTGTGGAATGCATTGATGCAATGTAATCAGTGATATGAATATATACAAAAAAGATCTATTTTCTACAATTCACGGGTTAAAATCTCTATTTTATTTGCTCTCTATATCTCAATGCTATGGAAATGACCTTAAGTTTTTTGAAAAAGTAGGTTTTGTCTATTTTTCTAATTTTTTTTACGTTTTTTTTCAAATCCGATTTTTTCCCCAAACAATTTATGCTGCTATGGTTTGAAGGAGTGGGGGGTCCTTGTGGGCCTGCCCATCCCTTTTTTAATTTCAAAATGTGTATTTAACAAAAATGCAAATTAACAACTGTTGGGCCATAGGAGACAACTAGCTGTCCTTGGGACACT
This sequence comes from Sequoia sempervirens, assembly GCA_007258455.2. NCBI lineage: Eukaryota > Viridiplantae > Streptophyta > Pinopsida > Cupressales > Cupressaceae > Sequoia > Sequoia sempervirens. Next base: position 225,380 of record VDFB02369568.1, on the reverse strand, counting down.
CGTTGGATGCTTGGATGCCTCTTGGCCATCTCGGGGATGACTAGTTGTTCCCTGGGGATTTTGAGATGTTTTCAAAATGTACTTGAGTTTTGGTGATTAAAGGGGATGGGGGGGAGGGATGTTTCCTAGGTATCCCCACATCCCCGAAACATCCCCTACAAGAAATGAAGGTACTAGGGTAGAAGATGTGACCCAAGGGAGCATCGGTTACAACAATTTTACATCTCATATTGAGCTCCATCACATTTGTAGTTTGACTTGAAGATGACATGACCTGTGACTCCCCTTACAACTATGTGGAATGGAGGACAATATCACTCGCATAAGATCTGCTATCTACACTTGCAATAGTCTAGAAATGTCATTGCATCAACTCCATTGGCTTAGCATGCAACCCTCTGCTAAATTTGGGATGTTTGAAGGAATGCTCTGTCTCCCACACGACAACATACTCTACCTCCATCCAATATCTGTAATGACCACCCCTTGATTGGAATGATTTTTTTGTGATATTTTTTTAGTTTGACACATGTGCCATTTTGTCAAACATTTTGCATGCTGAAGGTTTTGGTGTTCTTCCACAATACAACTTCCAATATGTTTTGCACAAGGTTGCCGGATACGGCACCCCCCGCCATCCAATACGTGTGCCACTGCATCTGAAATAGGAACGGATATGGCACGACAAGGATACAGGAAGGATACCGTGCTAAAAAGTGCCTGAAATAAGTGATATTTTCAACAGCGCCGGATTCGAAGGGATTTGGTTCCCCTAAACATAGAGGCGAATCTGAACATAACTTCAACTATTTTTAGTTTTATTTTAAAAATAGTGAAAGAATACAGAGTTTTGTTGGTTTAAAAACTTATAAATAAGCCTGCGCGATTGCAATCGTACAACATTCGAAATTTATCAGTATTTTTTTTGCCATATTTTCAAGAGTTTATCTGTGAATTTTTTATTGGATTTTTTTTTCCTGAGATTTTCGAGGGTTCTCCTGCTTGATTTTTTTCATGGGTTTTTTCCTAAGAGGGTGTTATTTGTGTGACACCAGGGAGGAGCAAGCCAGGGAGGAGCGAGCCAGTTACACGTGTCGCTACCACTTTCAGGTATTCACCGAAATCAATCGGAATATATTTTTTTAATAAAGATGGTAAAGACGAATTTTTCCACTGTAATCAATCCAAATCAGAATCAGTAATATATTCATGATTTACGGCCAAATTGTTCATTCGACCCCCTACAAAACTGCACCAGCTTTCCCTGTGCTTGGTGGCTCCATGAGCACGAGATTCTGGAAAATCGTAGGCCACCCACATCTACCTTCTCACTACTTGTTGTCGCCATTTCTTGATTGCTCGTGGTTGTGAGGAAATGATCCTGTCGCCGTCTCTGGAAATGATTTTTTTTGAGATGAATGATCAAAAGTTACTTTTATTGGAGTCGCTTTATTTTTAATATATTTTCTTTAATTTAAAATAATAATTAATTTAGGTTTTAATTTAGAAGTCGTAAACGTAATATTAAACTAAACAGTAAATAATATTTAGGTTTTAATTTAGAAGCCGTTGTAAACTAAACGTAATATTAAACTAAAGTTAACGTAATAATAATTAATCTAGGTTTTAATATTTACTTTAATATTTACTTCAATTGTTATACATGAAGCTGTACCAGTTGACTAAATCTTGGTACTATATTATTATAGGCTCCACCTCATTTGATCAAAGGAAAAGAATTTTTGGTGTCATAGATTCATTTTTAAAAATTAAATTCAAAATAGTAAAATATTAAATTAAAATAATAATAAATAATTAATTTAGGTTTAAATTTAGAAGTTATTGTGAAAATAATTTTAGATTCATTTTTAAAAAGTTAAATTCAAAATAGTAAATATTAAATATATATTATAACATATTTAAAGTAGATATTTAAATCAATTTATTGAATAATTTGTGTTTTATATTCAATTTATAGTATTTATGTTTTATAATTTATTAATTTAATTAAAAAGTTAATTATTGCAGTATAGTAATAATGGCATCATTGTCATCCAATGACAGAACATTAGAGAACAATGACAAGTGGATCAAACTAGATCCTAAATCTCCACTTTGGAAATATGTGACCATTGTGGAAAAAATTCAAGGTGGTGGAGGTTATAAATGGTTATGTCATGAGTGTCAAAATGAATACAGAGGTTCTTATACCAGGGTTCGTGGGCATCTTTGCCACATAATAGGGATAGGGTGTGCCGTATGTCCTAGTCCAAATGTTGATGGTCGTAGAGGGAAGGGATTATCAAATGACAAAATTGCAAAATATCAACAAGAACAAGATGAAGCTGATAATCGTTTTCAAGCATCAAAACAAAGGTCAATTCTAAGTCAAAATAAACCTCCATTGCATCCAGAATCAGCTTCAGGAACATCTATAGGTCACAAAAGGAGCAATTTAGGACCTCTGGAAAAAGCATTTAATTTGCAGAGTCGAGAGGATATAGATCAAAATGTTGCTCGCTGCTTGTATGCAAATGGGATTTCATTTAATGTGGTGTGTTCTCCATATTGGCAAGAGATGATCAGATTAGTTAATGAGGCACCAAAAGGATACAAAGGTCCAGGCTATGAAAAAGTTCGTACCACCCTTTTGTTGAAAGAAAAAGATATTATTGACAGACAATTGCAGCTGATTTGAGCTTCATGGAAAATCTCAGGTGTTTCTATCATTTGTGATGGATGGAAGGATGCTAGAAATAGGCCACTGATCAATGTGATTGCAATGAGTCCAAAGGGGGCAATGTTTTTGAAAGCCGTGGAATGCAAGGCTGATGAAAAGGACACCCAATTTATTGCCAATATTCTAATTGAAGCAATTGAGTTTGTGGGGCCAGAAAATGTTGTTCAAGTGATCACAGATAATGCAAAAGTATGTAGAGCAGCAGGGTTGATCGTGGAAGCAAGATTTCCAAACATCTGGTGGACTCCTTGTGCAGTTCATTCTTTGAACTTAATACTACAAAAAATTGGCAAAATTCAATGGATACAAGAAATTTATGAAGAAGCCAAAGAAATGCAAATGTTTATTTGTAATCATCAGATGTCACAAGCCATTTATTGACAATTTGCCAAGTTGGAGTTGCTAAAGGTCAGTTTTCTTTTGCATCAAATATATTTAAATTATTATCATTTTTTTGAAATATTTAAAATTTATTATGTTTTTAAAATTTTGTTCTTCAATTGAAGGTGGTTGAGACTCGTTTTGCCACACACTACATTGTTCTTAAAAGGCTTGTGGATGTGAAGCAAGCCTTGAAAATATTTGGGTAGTTTGGAGACAATCACAAACATATAGAGCAAATAATATCAGAACACTAATTCTTGATGATGATTGGTGGGCTCAAGTTGACTACTTGCTCTCTTTCACCGAACAGATCTACAACTTCATTCGCCGTTGTGACATTGATAAGCTAGTTTTGGCTGACATCTATGATTGCATAGATTCAATGGTGGAGCAGGTCAGAGACATTATTATAGCAAAAGAGAAAGACCCAACTGATTTCTTTTATAAACAAATATATGAGGTAATCAAGAAGAAATGGGATAAAATGACAACTCCTTTGCAACTTTTGGCATATGCTTTGAACCCCAAGTACTACCATGTTGATATGTTGTCATTGCCAAATAGGACAGCACCAAATATGGATGTTGAGGTAGTTGATGGATATAAGAAAGCCTTCAAAAAAATGTTTACAGATCCTAGAGTTGCAGCGGAGCTTCGAGATGAGTTTGGGCCTTTTGCATCCTCTGATGGAAGATATGCAGATGTTGAAGCAATGGTAGATAAAAAAGAAATGGACCCTATTAAGTGGTGAAACTTTCATGTTGCCATGACTAAACATTTTCAAAAACTGGCTATGAGACTTCTATCGTAGGTTTAATATTATATGAATTATATTTTCATTTAAATTATTTCATACTTTTTTATTTTATTTGAGTGCATGTCTTTGTAACTTATAATGATATAATGTTTTTTTACAGGTTTCAAGTTCTTCTGCATCTGAGAGGAATTGGAGCACATATGGTTTCATCCATTTAGTGAAATGAAATAGATTGGTAGCTAGTAAAGCAGAGGACCTTGTATATATTCATTCTAATCTTCGTCTCTTGTCGCATTCCTCCACAAACTACATGAAGGAACCTAGTAGACTTTGGGATGTCAAGCTTGAGATGAGTGACATTGATGCATCCATAAATGCATTGACACATCTCAATCCCATTGTTGAGAATTCTGACATAGTAGGAGGGTCTTCTAGCGAATCTTCATTTGGTTCTGAGAATCTAGTTGGTGGTCGTACTCATTCCAACTATCATAATTCTTCAAAGAATCTTGATGATTTAGAACTCCAATTTTAGGAGAACAGTGATGATATTTTTGATAGCATGTGATTCTATCAAACTATCAATGTATTTGAATTTTTGTTTTAATAATAAAAATAGTTAACTATAAACATTTTGAAATATTTAGCAATTATGTCTATATTGCTTATAAAGTAATGATAAAATTCTCTAATAATTTAGAAAATTGATATATATATATATGTGTGTGTGTGTGTGTTTTTTATGAATGTCGTATCCTGCCGTATACATATGAGAGGTCTTGAAAAATGACCGTATCCGTATCCGTGTCCATGCAACCTTGGTTTTTTGCATATAAAATGAAAAGAACTCATATTCATCACATTATACAATTCAGTTCATTACATAGTATGACTAGTTGACAGTCCATACGAAGAAATATTCATTGATGCTTAGTTCAACAGTAATAACAAAAATATCTATATGCTCAAAGTAGCAGATTACAACTGAGTTCATAAATACCATTTTTATCAGACAATTGGTGTGGGTTGACCTCCCTCAGCAAAGCCACGATATGCATATATGACCACACAACATAAAGGAATAGCAGCTGACAATAGTTGCCTATGCAAGGGTCATGACCAACAATCTGCAGCGCCCAACCAGCAGTAATCATGCTTTCCTAATGAACCCACGACTGGCAAGGAGAAATGGCAGTTTGTAATGGTTGCACCTTAATGAACAGATGTACCCAGTATTAGCACCTTCACCCAACACTCAAAACTACCTCAGAATATAACCCACGACCAGTAGATGATTTGCAGACAGCTACAGGAAATTCCCCATGACCTCCATAAGTTACCATGGCTTTGCTTGAAGGTCACGATTGGGTTAAAAGTGGCTGTGCCTCCTCCAAACACACACAATTCACCCTTCAATACTGACGTCCAACCCTAGAATGCAATACAAATGACAGGGAATGCGACAAAGTTATATGCCCAGCTCTGTATTTAGTCCAATCGCTTCATTCTTGCTTCCCACAATCCCATACAATGACCAGCTTCTATGTACTTTGCCCAAACTGAGAATGAAGGAAGTTTACCAACCCACTATTCAATAATTTCCGACTGGAAACCTATATAAAACTTTCAAATCTCCGAAATATGCAAATGAAGCACAAGCATAGACTTTGAATGAATCTATCAGCTATCACCCAGAGAGGATCTTTCACCACCGAGGATGATATTCTCCAAGAGGGGTTTCGTCCTCTAGAAGTTTGAGATGAACACCGTTCAATCCTATGGAACCACAAGGGATCTCATAAGAGGAAAGTAAAATAATCCGCATATCCAAATGAGCTCTCATAACCTTTTTTTATACTTTTTCCACCAAACTCTCCAGAAACTATTTTTTAAAATTCAATTTTTAATTTAAACTCCCCTTTAGCTCCAAAAAAGACCTTTTTATTAAAATAATGATAATTTGACATGCAAGGACTCCGTTTAATACATCCATGATTTAAAACATTTCATCTGGGTTCTGATGAGCTATAACACTAAGGTGCTTTTAAAATATTTTAAATAATATTTGGCAACCTTAGTAAAATAATTAAAATTAAGCCATTAATATACTCATTTTGTGGAAACTATCGGAATGCATCTGAATCGAAAACTAACTGCACTAGAGTGATCCCGATGAAGAATAATGATAAAAAGAGCACATTGGGTGATTTTTTATAAATAGACACTCTCTCCAAGATTCTTGGAGAGCACACTAGTAGCCAGAAATCACCTCGAAAAGTGGCATATGAGTCCTCTTAATCACCTGAGCTCATGGGAATCACCAAATTACCCCTCTGTACATGCCGAGACAAACCCAAAAAGTCAGTGACAACTAGTGATAGCAATAACAGTAGTATAACACATAGTACTTGACAATTTTGCAAGTACTCAAGGCTTTTTTACTGCAGGAGTTTTTTTTATGTTAATTCGTGGAGTTAAGCAGCTGCATTTTTAGTGAAAACTCGCTGAGTTTTTTTTTGAGTACTCGCCAAAACTCGAAGAGTCTAGTGTGATAAATTGCTGCCGCAGGTAAAATGCATCCAACGCAAGTAAAATGCGGATAAAACCAAGGTTAAACATGCCATTTACATGGTTTTGAGTCTATAAAACCCTGCATTTGCCCCTCCATTACACTCACAGCAGCAAGCACTAATTTAAGAGCATATTGGGAAGATTTATTAAGTGATTTGTAGAAGAAATTTTCAGATTTTCAGATTTGCAACAGGTTATTTTTTTTCCTTTTAAAAAACTATGAAAATGATGTGCTACCCTTCAACACCGTTGGGGTGCTGCCCCTAGACCCTCATGAGGGGTGCTGCCCCTTGACCTTACTGGGGGTGTTGCCCCTAGAGCCCCACCAAATTCATTTGATACATTTTCTAGCTATATTTTGCACAAAATCTTATTTTATTCAAAAATTTAAGTGCTTTTTAAGGTGCCAAGATTTGCTGGGTTTTCGAGTACTCTCCAAGTCATGCTATATTACTGCTGTTATACTGCTGTCTATTAACTTGTATAAATTTGAGTATCTATTTTTTTCTCTCTATAATATATTTTGAAAAAATTCATATAAAAAATGGTCCTTAGATTGCTGTCCTTGAAATGTGTCCCCTGTCGTCCTGCCATTCCTGTCCGGTAAATGCCATGGAACATAAGTATTCTTAGGTTTGTTACATCAGTCACCACTTTTTGCATGGGAGGACCATTGGAACTTGGAATCATGGGCTTGATGGAGTCTTTTTTGAGTCTGCTAGTAGTAATCATGTCATCTTAAGAAAATGCTTTGAAGTAGCACTAATTTTGTTGAGAAGGTGATCGAATCCCGTGAGGAGCTCCTCCATAGGTTCATAGCTATCCTTCTATGCATTTAATAGTTGGGCAAAAAGAAAAGGGTCATCCTTATCAAGTTTAAAACACGTCAAGAACTTTTGCATGATCTCCCAACTTGTGATTGAACTTGTGGCAAGATGGTGGAACCATTCTATTGCGCCTCCAACCAAGACCTCAACAAAAAGTTACAGTGCAACATCTTTATGTTCTACTCTCAAAATGCTACAAGCTCTAGTGAAGGTTGCAATCTGTTCATCTAAGTGTTGAATGCCATCAAAATGAAACTTAGGAAATCCTTTCCTAGAGCCATGAGGGAAATCATGGCAAACTTTGAATGCAAGTGGACCAATATTATTTCTCCATGGAAAAAGAGAGAGTGAGGCTTCTTCTTGTTGTTATTGCAATCATCCATTATTTGATAGAGTGGTTATTTCTCCAATGCAGAAAAGACTTCAATAAGTTAGGAATAGATGTTGAAGAATCCTTGCTTGTAGATGGTTGGTTCAAAGCTTGAAAAATAGGATCAGAAAGACCTGCTCTCCTTTGTGATCTAGTATAGGCTTTATCTACTAGAATGACGATACTTTAGTAGGAGGCGGCAAGACTGCTAATCTTAGTTGCAAGATAATTTTTTTAAGTAACATGTGCCTCACAATGGTTGCCAAAAATTGTTAACGTTTTAACTTGTCTATTTTGAGACAACACAAAATGAAACAGCAAACTAGGGAATCTTTCTCTTCGAATTAGTAGGGGAAGCTCCTTGAAAACTAAAGACTACTCCAACCCTAAAACGATGAACAAGATTCACAACGATGCACGCTTTACAATATCATCAATGTAGGTTTTGCATTAAGGAAATAATTGAAAATAAACTTTAACCTTTGTGGTTTTTGGAGGTTGAGAACAAGACTTGAAAAGTTCATCTCTCAAAAAGGTTTTTTTATGAATAAAAGCTTGCAGCTGAAACAAAGTAAACTAGATTACGAATGCTTCCTAATTGGCTGGAAATAGAGATCAATAGATCCACATGCACAAGAATGGCTTAAACAAAAACTACTTACACCAAATGACAGTGCAAGATTTCAGAAAGATAAACCCTTAGAAGCTATGTTACCGAATCGTCCCTGTCAAGGCCACGATTCCGGTCAGAAACGTTTCGGAAACGGAATCGGAAACGAATCGTCATGGAATCGTCCAGGAATCGCGTCGCCACCTGTGGGTACGATTCCAGATTTTTTGAAACGATTCCAAACGTTTTTCATGCTGACGAGGCGTTTTTTGACCGTTTTTCGTCGACGCGTGACTTTTTTTTCTCGATTTCTGTGACATTTAGGGCGAAATAACACGGATTTCGTGTCTTACTTTGCGGATTTCATTGTTTATTTCCGTCATTCCCTTTCACGGCGCCGGACACACAGAAACGAAAACCCGCGATATTCTCTTCGGCTGCAACTTTTCTTTGACTGCGACTCCTCCGAACTCATTCGTTGGCTGCGACTGACTGCACAGACGGGTGGAGAAACTCAAACGAACGGCTTGCAAGAAGACTCACAGTGAGCACGGGAGGTGAGCACGGGAGGAGAACGGCGCGCCAGGTAGGGTTTTTTTTATTTTTTTGTCATTTTTCTTAATTTTTTTCTTAAAATCGAAAACCCTAGGCTATTAACAATGGTTATTTAAAATTTTCATTTTTTAGTTTTTTTTTTTTTTTTAATATGTTAATTCGATAGATTAAAATATAAATATTTTATATTTGATTTTTCATTGTTTGATAAAATATATTTATATTTTATTATTATTATATAGTTTTTAATTTTTGAAATATAATTATATAATTTATATTATTATATAGTGATAATATGTAATATTAATTATTAATATATACATATTCATATATTATAATTTTTTAATTATATAATTTAAAAAATTTATAATTATTTTATAATTTATTGTTTAGGTACTTATATTTTCACAATTTAGATTTAAAAAAATTATAATTTATACAATTTAGATTTAAAAAATTTATAATTTATTGTATAAAACTTTAGATTCATCATTTACATATTCTCTTTAACAATTTTTAAATTTATAATTTGTAATTGCAGGTTTGCAAGTAGAGATTGTTTCTATTTTCTAACTATCATGACAGACAGTTCAGCTTCCGTCGGCAATACTAATCTCTCATTCAAATTTGACCCGGCTTCACCACTATGGAGACATGTACAAATAGTAGAACAAATTCCAGGTGGGGGGACATGTATTTGGATATGCCCTGGGTGTGAAAAGAAACACACTAGTTCCTACAGCCGGGTGAAAGCACATTTGTGTGGAGTTTCTGGAAAGGGAATTAAACCATGTCCAGGAAAAAATAAAGTACCTATACTACCTCACATAACAGCAGGATATATTATAGAGCAAGAGGAAGCAGATGCAAGGGTTCAAAATAGAATGGGGCAGCCATCGAGTACAGGAGGGGGCTCAAAGATGCCATCTACTTCATCTCACACAAATATTGGTCGTCCTCACACTATAGTAGAAAGCCATCCCTTTTTGAGAGCAAATGAAGTTGAAAATGTCAATGAGGCTAATGTTTCAAAGAAAGCAAAGGGACCATTGGAGAAGGCATTCAATAATGATGCAAGACAACTTGCTGACCAAGCCATTGGAAGATGCCTCTATGCAAATGGTATCTCTTTCAATGTTGTTCGATCACCTTATTGGCAAGACATGATAAAAAAAGCAAATGAAGCTCCAAGGGGGTACACAAGCCCAGGGTATGAGAAGGTGCGAACCACTATATTGTCAAAGGAGGTAAAACATATAGAAGATGCATTATATCCCATCAAAGCCTCATGGATAGAAACAGGCGTGTCTATTATTTCTGATGGATGGAAGGATGCAAGAAATAGACCATTGATTAATTTGATTGCAGTGTGCCCTAAAGGGGCAATGTTTCTAAAGGCTGTGGATTGTGAGGGGCAAGTAAAGGATGCACAATTTATTGCTGACATCCTTATACAGTGCATTAATGAAGTGGGGCCTCAAAATGTTGTCCAAGTTGTAACGGACAATGCGAAGAACTGTAGAGCTGCCGGTATGATTGTTGAGTCACGATTCGGACATATATTTTGGACACCATGTGCTGTGCATTCCCTCAACCTCATGTTGCAAAAGTTGGGTACAAAAATAGATTGGATCAAACAAATCTATGCTGAAGCTGATGAGATCCAAATGTTCATAACAAATCACCACATGTCCCAAGCTATCTTTAGATCATTCTCACGACTAGAGCTATTGAAGGTAACTCGAACTTTAAACAATGCATTTTTTATTTTTTTAATGTTATGTTTTACTTCAATAATTTATTTAGAATACATATATATATTGATTTTAATTATTTACTTTTTATTTTTAAATAGGTGGTTGAGACCAGATTTGCATCCAACACAATCGTCTTGAGACGACTTGTGAAGGTGCGAGAGGCGCTTTCTGCTATGGTCATTAGCCAATCATGGTCTATATGGAGGCAATCAAATAGTGAGAGGGCAGCAAATATAAAACGTATGATTCTAGATGACATTTGGTGGGATCGGGCGAATATCTTCTTGCTTTCACCGAGCCCATATTGAGCATGATACGCTTTACTGACATGGATAAGCCATGCTTGGGGGAGGTTTATGATGGCATTGATTCAATGCTTGAGAAGATGAAAAGCATCATATGTGAAAAAGAGCAAGATCCACAAGAAACCTTCTTCAAAGAGGTGCATGCAATTTGTGTTGACAGGTGGAACAAAATGACCACCCCACTCCATCTTCTTGCTTTCGCGTTGACTCCCAAATTTTACAGCCGTGAACTCCTTGCTCTACCAAACAGATTGCCACCATACCGTGATGTAGAAGTCAACGATGGGTTTAGGAAAGCTCTTGTTAAACTCTTCCCTGATACTGAGATGGAAGATGTAGTTTCAAGTGAATTTGCTAGCTTTTGTGACTCTAATAATCAAAGTCCTGCTGCTATCCGTGACAAATATAAGAAGGATGCTCACTCTTGGTGGTACCTCAATGGCTGCAAGATGCCAAACCTCCAAGTTCTTGCCATAAAAGTCTTATCTCAAGTAAGTTTTAACTTTTTAGTTTTTAAGTTCTATCATTTAAAAATTTAAAACTAAAATGTGTTAGTTTCAAATTTGAAGTTCGATTTACAATTTTTTTAATTTAACAACTCTAATGAGAGCTACCTTTGCTTCAATAGGTTGCTAGTTCTTCTTCAGCTGAGCGGAATTGGAGTACATACTCCTTCATCCACTCTGTCAAACGCAATCGATTGGCATCACACAAAGCGGAGGAGCTAGTTTATGTTCATTCCAACTTGCGCCTTCTTACTCACAAAGAGGATGAGTACAAAGAAGGGACAGCAAAGATGTGGGATGTAGAACCAGAACGAGCTGACCTAGATCTTTCTTTGGCTGCAATTGCACAATCTTCTTCACTTTTAGAGGAGTCAAGTAGTCAACGCACTTTTAGTGCAAGGGCTAATGTGGTTCCATCATCTGATGTTAATGTTGATGTTGATATTAGTCTTGATGAAGAGCCATTTGATGCAATTCCAAATCAGTGAATTGGTTACTATTTGTATTTTTTAAATGTTAAACAATGATTATCTATCATGACATTCAAGTTTGATCCTTTTGATATTGAAAACTGAATTTAAATTAGTATATTATGTTTCAAAAATTGAAATTTGTCATGGTTTAGTTTATCATATGTATTGGTAAATGACATTCTAAACTTATTTTGTTTCTAGGTTGCATATATATATATATATTATATATATATATAAATATTTTACTATATTTTTGTACGGACGTACCCGATTCCGTACCCAGCCCCCCAAAAAATTTTGCCGTACCCACATACCGTACCCACGTACCCGTACCCGTGCCCGTACCCGATTCGGCAACTTAGCTTAGAAGCACACAAAGTTACTAGGATGAAAGACAATGTTGATACAAAGCTCAACACTGTTCTTCACTACAATCAACTTAACGGAATCTTACTCAAGAACACATATAACTCAGATTAAATATGCAAACAACAATCTCTGTAGCATAAGCACTACTTCAACTATCTTTAAGAATTTCTTTTTCCCTAGGCACTTATTTATAGGTTATAATGAGTATGTTTTTAGGGATTTGAAAAGAATATTTAAATATCCCTAAAAAATAAAGTTTAAAAGTAACTCCTAGAAGCTACAGAAAAAGCGGGAAAACTAATTAAAGTGGCCTAAAAATAGGCTCTCATTCACTGTCTAGAAAAAGAACCACCAGAAATAGCCACTACTAAAAATAGCAAATTGATCCATGAACATCCTTCTTTTTGCTCTAAAACCTGAAGCAGCCCATCTCTAAACAAATAAAACCTTCATTATCATTCCCTTAAAGTTTAAACAAATAGTTGGATGAATGAAACCTTCTTTGTGATTCCCTTAAAAAGCAAACCTAATAAAAATAGCAGTATTCTAAAAATAGAAGCTTTTGGTGAAAAATTTGGTAGATCTTCTACGGAGCACTGAAACTCCAACAAGAATTTTTTCTGTAGCAAGTCTGAAACACCAAGATCTGTAAGGACCAAGAAAAAAGCAAGCTTAAACATTGAAGGCATCTTGGAAGAACCAAGAGAATGACGCTAGGTGCTCTTTCTAGCAACATCTGCATCTAAATGTTGGCTTTTGACCCCAGGTGTTCTTTACCAACAGTTATGCTGGGTCATAGTGGTCTACGTGCACACTTTTTGGAGTAATTGCCTAACTTTTGACTTGAGGAGGAACTTTCATCACTTACTGCCACTTTTGGCTTTCAGGAGGAACTTTCACCAGTTACTGCTTTGTTTTGGCCGAGAAGGAAATTTCCATCACTTCTGCCACTTTTTTGATTTGAGGAACTTTCATCTCTTACTGCCATTTTTTGGTTCAAGGAGGAACTTTTCTTCACTTAAGCCAAGGAAGAACTTTTAAACATGGGCAGAGAAACCATGTGGCAAAGCAACTCCAAATGTGTGCCTCTAATGTTTGCTTCTGTTGATATTACTTTCTTTAGACTGAAGTGGCGGAACTTCTAGCTATCCTTACCATTTTTCACTTTATCTCCTCTTACCTATGCTGTTTATGAGCCTCATTGTTCTGCTCTTTGCTGCTGTTAAAGGCCTGCTATTCTGCTTGCTGCTCCATGTATTTTGTTGTTTTGTCTGCTAACACTTGTTCTTGCATGCTTTTCATCTTCAACATCTGCCCTTTGCTGTGTGTATCTGCTCTTTTCAGATGACTACTGCAAAATGAATGAGGAAATAAGAAACTTCTAACTTTGCATATGTATTGTTTTTGTGCTCATAATTGAATCAGGTCGGCCCTAACCAGCCTGTACAATGTCAGGTGCACTAACGAATAAAAACACTGATTTTCTTTGAAACAATCTGGGGGATGTAACAAGAAGAAAGCGGGATCACATTCTAATAGGTTCCTGAAGTCTGTTGTCTTAATGAGCTTCATTTCTCATACTTAAAATAGCTTTTTATCTGAACAGCACCATTTAGTTTTGTTCACATCACCTTATCATGATTATGCGATACATGCACACATTTTTGATGATTCTTGTACACGTAACTTCATCAAGATTCTGATATAAAGTGCTGTGATGCCTGTAATTGTTTTTTAGAAAACAGATATGATGGATGTTGGCAAGACAACTATTTTAACTTGGATGTAATTTTCTGTTTGGTTATCTTGATAATTGATTTCACCTCTTAGAATATCTTCTTGATTTGTAGGGTGACGAGGATAAGTTTTTAAAAGATCAGCTGCTGCCACATAAATTTGAGGAGGCATGTAAGAGTATCAATGTTCCAGTGACTTTGAGGCTGCAGCCTGGATATGATCACTCATTCTTTTTTATTGCCACCTTTATCGATGAACACATTCATTATCATTCAAAAGCTCTTCATACTTCATAAGCAGCCAGTTTAGGTGTTCTTTAGTAACATCAGGGGCGAAGTTCTAGTATTGTTCACATTATGGAACTTTACTAAAGTATATTGAAGTTGCTTTCTGCATTATATGCAGAAATAGTATATAATATTTATCCTATTAATGTTTAAAGAAAATGTTTTGAAAAATGAATTTAACTGGTGAGATGATTATAATTTTCTCATCACTGTTTTATGAAGGTTCTATTGGCATGATTGAAAATAGACTCCGCTAAGATCATTTTAGTTATAAAAGCTATATATCATGGTTCAATGTTACAGTGGTGACTGTCAATATCATATATCTAATAGAATTAAACACTTTGCATGAAATAAGTTGACCAAAAACATTATATAACAATGTAGTTTGAGTTGTAAACGTCTGCCTCTAATGCATCAGAAATAAAGTCAGTATAATTGTAACTTTCTAGTTGTTTATCAATTGCCTCCCTTCACTGATGTCTGCGTATTGATCTTGTCTAATTAATGCCTTTGCTTTACAAATACAAATTTCTTGTTTAATTGCGAGTTTATACTGTGACATTTCTAGTTTTTCCACCCCATTAAGCCAAGTAAAATTTGCATTTGATAAACTATCACCTCGGAAAGCTCCAATTCTTCATGGATGATGCAGTGCAGTTTTGCATGGATTGTTGCTAATTGAAAATGTATGGTATCAAGTACTCTGTTCTTTAAGATTTAAGCAATTTAATTAATCTAGAGTGAAATAATTTGTAGTTAGACTCCCGTTAAATTTGTTAGTATAATAACAATCATAAAACTATTTGTTCAATAGGAGTATCCTGATGACCATTAGGATTTACTTTGCCATTAATTTAATCTGGTTCATGAACGGTACATAACTACCTGTGTTTTTGTCTTGATACTTTTCATCGTTATCCTAGTTTACTTCAAAGTCTTGAGAAGAGCATATCACACCTCACATATGATGATCCTGGGAGAGCACCTGTGAAGCTATATAAATAACTTTTACTAAAAATATGAAACATGTCATACAAGAAATTGGTTTTACTATTAAGCATTCACAATGTGAACAAAATAGTGGAACGGCCAAATACAAGAGATGTGCAAATCCAAATATTTTTTCCTTCCTTCAAAGGAAAAAAAGGTTTTAGGAAGAGAGTTCAGGTTACTAACACAAGGAAAACTTTTGAAAGTGTAGAAGTACAAATGATAAAGGTATGTTAGAGAAATATTTTAGGTCACCAAGTGTATGAGAATGATATTTTTTATTTATTTGTTTAATTCAAATATTGATAAATGTATTTTAAAGGGAATTCAAAGCTTTATCTTTATGTAAACTTGTTTTGAAGATTGATATTAGGAATGAATAAATGGTATTCCTATTATATAATTATAGAAACAATTCTGATACACTTTTTAGGTATATTCAATTTGATGAGAAAGACTTTAAAATCTTGTAGAAATTGATTTTTTAAAGAATTTTTGAGTCACAAAATAGGAGTGTATTAAACAATGTTAGGAGGGGCAATTCTTTCCACTTCATTATATCTATGTGTTTTGATGCCTCCAAAGAATTTTGTCTCAAACTTTTAATATATGTACAAATTTATAATTGTATTGGTGAAAAATGCACTTTGGTGCCTTTTCCCATTTGGTTTTATAATTAGTTTGAGGTAATATCTTGATACATTTTACATAACTACAAATGACACATTCTTGTGCAAAGTTGAGCACATTTATGTAGCCTTTATTTGTATGCAATCCTATGCTTATTGTTTATCTTAGTTTCTATGTGCACAAAACTCCATATTTTTGGCTTAACTATCTAATTCTCATATCGATCGTTGCTATAGTACCCATAAAGCCCTAGTCTATTAGAATCCAATATGTTTGTCTAATCCTAGGCTAAGTTTGAAAGTGTGACATCACCCTCATAAGTGCAAACTTGGCATGCCTCAATTCAAATTTAAGAATCTTGATCTTGGGTGGCTTGTTTCCTTTTCCACCTTGGCCACAAGCCAACTTTGTACATTCTTTTGTGATTTGGTGTTATTCTCATGTATAAAAGAAATTCATTTACATTGCTTTTAATACACTCACACTCAAATATCAATCATTAGGTTCATTAGAAGAGGAATAACTAGCAACACACTTGGTTTGGGTGCTTAAAAGGAGTAACAAAATACTAATTTCTTTGCGAATTATTTGTCATCTTGGTCAACTACCAAAGTTGAAATTAAAATCCTTACCATGACTTGACAAAATGTTATAGTGGGAACATTTTATGTGCAACTTGTAAAACAATACTAAATCCCTTTTCTATTGATGTGGCAACTCACTTTACATTGAACAAAGTGCAAAATTAAAAGATTATTAGAGGTTAAGTTCATAGTTGCAAACTAGATCCAAAAGTGCAAATCTGACCTAGAGCAAAGTAGATAAATTTTTCTTGATTATGATCTAGACATGATTATCACCAGTGTTTCCTAAGTCTGAGGGCACATATTACAAAATCTTCATCATTTGATACTCATTCTTCAATCATAGAGCTAAGTGTCTTATTTACCTATTTATTTTTATTTGTATTATTATAGTAACTGTCTATGACATGATCCAATCCATTTTGTTTGTCTATAATTACTTAGGTTGATTGTGCTTTTTTATTGATTAGCCTAGACTTAACTTCTAACGACATTCATTTCCTTTCATTTTGGTAAACATGACAAACTCACACAAGCTTAGAGTCTAGTAAGGGTTCCCAGATCAACATTTATTTACGATTTTATCACTTTTCAGATTTGATTTATCCTTTGGTCTTTCTTCTTTATTGATATATTCCTATTTCTAGTGTTTAGTGGTTATTTTCATTGGTATCCTCATGCACACCCTACCCACCATTGTCTTTTCATAGGGTTTACACTTTTAGCCTATTTTTGTTGAAAATTGAGGTGATTATGTAGCTTAATACTTTGTAAAACTTTATGATGGCTGATCTAAATATGTATTCTTTTTGGGTGATTATCTGATTAATTCATTTTATCATTTGTAGAATGAAGATAGAGGGTTGAAGAATTAGACATGATATTAGAAGATACACAACATATATTGTGGAGAAACCCTTTTGGGAAAACAATCCACCAAGAATCAATGTATTATTTAATCTCAGAATAAGATTACAATAATTCCAATCCTTGCTTGAGATGCTTCTTTTTCCTTCAACAAATCTTCTTCACAACCTACAATAAAAATTGATACAAACTCTCTTCAACTTGCTTGAGATAAATAGGCAATAATCAACCTTGTAAACTCAAGGTGGGTTCCACCTTCCATGTGGCCGCCCCATGTGCTCCTATTATTTAGGAACTCATCTTGGACACCCTCACATGCTCCGATTATTTAGAATTAATTACAAATGTCAATTAACATGATTATTTCATTCAATAATTAATTTCTTTCTAATCCTAGTGTTTGTGAACACTTTCTAAGGACTTAGGAGATACATGAAATAAATAATGTTTAGGATTGCAATTAAATGACATCCTATTTCCAACATTCTCCCACTTGACATTATACATTGCAATTATTCTAAACAAGGAATAAACATTATAAATCAAGTACAAGACTCAAGGCCAATGGCCTTTCTGCACCAACTAATCAATCCATGCCAACTTCAAATGCAACCTGCATAATCATGAAGCTTCCAAACAAACGATTAAAACCAAGAGAACTTATTTGTAGGAACTAGTTTCATAAGATAATCCGTGACATTAATTAAAGTGTCAACTTTCTCAATTAATACCTTCCCACTCAACCATTTCTTGCACAAAGTGATACTGAACATCAACATGCTTAGTACGAGCATGATACATAGGATTTTTGGCTAAACACAACACTCTGACTATCACATTCAAGTTTAACTTACTTGCAATTAAAACCAATACCTTTCCCAAGTCTCTGTAACCAAACTGCCTCTTTGGAGGCATGTGAAACCGCTGAGTGTATTGAACTTACGTCCAACCAAGGTGTAGGCTTCTTGGTCTTTACTATTGAAAATAACTTTTCTTACAAGTAACCATTCCAACATATATCTCTTACCCTAAGAGAATTCAAGCCTCACCTATTTCTCCAAGTATCCATGAGGACTTGTAACTAGCCAATCCATGCCAAACTCCAAATGCAACATAACACTATCATGAAATTAATCAAACAAATGATTAATGTACCCAATACATAAGAGAACTACTCAAGATCAATGTCAAAGCTCCAATCATGAATTATGAACTTAAACATGACAACATGATCTAACCATCTTCTAGGAGATCACATGCACCATAACATACATCTTGGTCTCAAGAGAACATGTAATATGCCAAACTCTAATCTAGAATCAAGAGTAAACCATGACATAATAGCAACCACTCTAAACCAAGAAAAAACCATATCCCCAATCACATGAAGATAACCTTACCAATGATGCATCCACGTCACTGCCAACAAATCCCATTGAATTGTGGTACTGAGTCACACATGTCATCGTGACTACCATCCTCTCCATGAAGACCACTCAAAAACATGAAGCAAAGAGTTATCACAAACAATATTAGCTAAAATGACCAATGCATCATTACTATCATCTGAGGATTCCTCTATAGAAGAATTAGAACTCTCTTTCTTGTTCTTACAATCCTTCTTCACATGTCCCAGTTTATGACAGTTCCAACAATTTACCTTACTCCGTCCTTTTGACTTACCCTTCCCTTCCTTGTCTCCCTGAGGTTCCTTTTTCTCAGGCCTACCTTTTACAAACAAGGCATCTTGGATTTCCGTTTTAGACTTCCTCCTCATCTCCTCTGATAGGAGAGTAGGAATTATATTGTCCATCTTCACATCTGCACCACTACCACTGATAGAAACAATTAGATTTTCCCAAGATTATGGTAAAGAAGAAAGTAACAAAATGCATTTATCTTCATCTTCTAGCTTTACATCTACATATGCTAACTGACTTAGAATCAAATTAAAAGCATTCAAATGATTTGCAACAGAATCACCATCTTTCATCTTTAAAGAATACAATTTTTTTTTTAGATATAACTTATTAGTAAGACTTTTAGTTTGATAAATATCACCTATTCTCTTCCACAACTTATATGCAATAGTTTCTTTTGAAACATTCAAGAGAACAACATCAACAAGACATAATCCTATGTTCCCTCTTGCCTTCTTACCAAGCTTAGCCCAATCCTCATTTGACATTGTTGTAGGTGACTTTGTCTCATTACCAACAACTAACCACTGATCTCTCTCTTCAAGGAGATCCTCCATTTTTAATTTCCACATCTCATAATTAGATCCATTGAACCTTTCAATATCTAAATGATAATTCATTGTAACAAACTTATTTTCCAAAATCAGCAAATAACAAAAATAGTAAAAGCTCCCACTACAACCAAAAAACCTTCAATCTTTTAAGAGAAAGGCATCTCAAACTCTACCCAACCTCAGCTCTGATACCAAATGTTAAAAATTGAGGTGATTATGTAGCTTAATACTCTGTAAAACTTTATGATTATTGATCTAAATATGTATTCTTTGTGGGTGATTATCTGATTAATTCATTTTATCATTTGTAGAATGAAGACATAAGGTTGTAGAAGAATTAGACAAGATATTAGAAGATACACAACATATACCGTGGAAAAACTCTTTTGGGAAAAAACCCCACCAAGAATCAATGCATTATTTAATCTCAGAATAATATTACAATAATTCCAATCCTTGCTTGAGATGCTTCTTTTTCCTTCAACAACTCTTCTTCACAACCTGCAATAAAGACTGATACAAACTCTCTTCAACTTGCTTGAGATAAATAGGTAACAATCAACCTTGTAAACTCCAAGGAGTTACAATTACAAAGCTCAAAGCTTATCACCAAAAACCTACGCCTATCTCTTGCAAGTAGAGTTCTATCGTGAAGAACAATGTCAAATCAACTCCATCCATTTGGGCATCCCAAACTAAAGTCATAACTCAACCTTTATTCCTAAGATATCTTCAAAGCTTATCCTCAAAGTAGGTGCCCAAGAATGGGCCCACTTAACTCAGCCTTCTGAAATATCTTATCATGCAAAAGTGTTAACTCCAAGAAGCCAACTTGGGAGCCCAAGGTGAGTCCAAGTCAATCTCTGTTAATTGAAACATATCTCTATCATCCCCTGTTAACTGAAAGTGGTCACCTATTATCTGTCATGAAACTCAAGTCATTAGTCATGCATTCCAAGTTAACTGAAGTCAACTAGCATTCAACTGAAACTAACTACATGCAACTGAAGATAACTAAACCATAATTGAACTGAACTAAACTGAATTGAAATGAACTAAACTAATTATGAACTGAACTGAACTTCATGCATGCAAACCTCAATCCCTAACTTCTAGGATCTTTACATGCATTACAAAAGTGTTATCTTTTTCTCCAAACAGTTAACTAAACTCAAGGTGGGTTCCACCTTCCATGTGGGCACCCCATGTGCTCCTAAAATTTAGGAACTCATCTTGGACGCCCTCACATGCTCCTATTATTTAGAATTAATTACAAATGTCAATTAACATGATTATTTCATTCAATAATTAATCTCTTTCTAATCCTAGTGTTTGTGAACACTTTCCAAGGACTTAGGAGATACATGAAATAAATAATGTTTAGGATTGCAATTAAATGGCATCCCATTTCTAACAATTTTAAGATATGATCTATCCTTGATTTTCTATTTTTCTTTCCTATTCCTACTCATACTATTGTTTATGCCAAGGGCTTCAGGAGATCATTATTCTCCATTAAGAGGAAACCCTCGCTTAAACTCTACAATGGCTACCCAATTTTGTGATAGTAACATATTTATGGTGATTGCATTGGTATAAAATTTGGGAAGATTACGATCTAAGGCTCATGTGAATAGAAAACATTTTACTAATCAACTTATTGGTTTGGCTAATGCAAAGAATCTTAAACAACTAGTGGATATGTTTCATGCAATGTTTCCAAATCATGGATATAGTCAAGATAGTTCACAAGCGATTTGTTCTAAACTTGTACAATCTCTTAAGGTTAGTGCACCTATCTTCACCCATACCTCTACTATAGAAGCATTAGCAATTGCTATTTCTATTCTAGATCCTTCATCTACCATTATTTCATCTACTACTACGAGTCAACCTTTAGTACCTTTTCTATATCCCCTTCATCCTTTAATACTGTTCCTCTTACCACACCACATAGTTAAGCCACTCTACATATAAGGTCTTCCAACTTTAATGCCCTTAAGTTCCTCAATTGTTCCATTTCATTTACCCAAACAATTAGTTCCTCTATCACCCTTACATCTGACACTTAAGGATTATGCTATTGTGTGTTTCTATATAGTTCCTTAAGAGTATTCATACATTTAGCAATCTAGACAAAATGTTCATCAAGAAATTTAAAGTAAATATGGACCTTAAACTTATTATTGATTATTTGAGTATTCCCTAGGGTAATGAACAAATCAACTATTATGTCCTAGGATTTTCTTCTATGTGCTCTAAGTTAATTAAACCTTTGCATGATTCAAAGGTTCAACATATTTTAATCAAAGTGACTATCAAACCAATTCAGGATAACATATATCATAATAGTTTTGCTTCATTGATCAATTTATGTGCCCATGACAAAACAATAGAATAAAAGTTGTTAGCAAGGAATGAGTTCAATTATGGTCCCAGTCAAAATGCTTCTTATCCTTCTACATTTTCAAAAGCCAAGTTCTTTTTAGGGGTAATGAGGGTATGTGCATAAAAATGAGGGACCAAAAAGGGGGTCTTAACTAGACAACTTTTTTTGAAATTAGTGAAAATTGATCTTGGATGTGAAATTGAAGAAAATTACACTCAAAATTTGAAGATGCAACAAAAAGAGTTGTAGTGCTTTGAATCTACTTTTTAAACTTGATTTTTTGAAAAATGGTGGAGATTAAGGGGTTCAAATAGGAGAGCACACAAAGTGCTCCTATTTTTGTCAAAAAACATAACATAGCTTATGGGGCACTCCCCCTAAAATATTAACTTGTTTTGAGTATTTCAAAAATCACTTCAGTAGAAAATTAGCTAACACCGTGTAGTTTAAGCTTGATTTTACTATTGATTTTTTAATGAATATATGGTTTTCAAATAATTTTCAAAGTGGACACATATTTAAAAATGAAAAATTGAGTGTGCCCCCCCTCCTATTTCTTTTTGAAACTAATTAAAAATCATTTTCTAATGTGTATAGAATAGAGCCTAGATTGTAAAAAAAAAATTGTTTCAAATTTGGATGAACAGATAAAAATGAAACAAAAAATACCATACATAGGTTTTTGACAAAAAAAGAAGAGGCTAGCAACAAAAATTAAAGATAAAAACCTTAACATATTCAAAATATAGAAAAAATAATATGGTTAGAGAGGCAAGATAGAGCTTGATGTTGTGGTATTTCTTTTAGCTCAATATTGAAATATATACAAACTTGATGGAGAGCACACTCAAGGTTTATTCACTTTTTTTTACAATTTATAAAAAACATGCTTTTGGACATTGACATGTAAGTTCAATCCTTTGGGTTAGATTCCCAAGCCAAATACAACCCTAAGGGTTCCAAAAATACCCAAGGAAAACACAAAATGAGCATGCTATAGTTTTCTCGCATTATAATTCTAGCACATTATAACATGCTTGTGTTTCTAGAGAAATAAAAATAAAAGCAAGAGGGAGGGAGAAATAAAAATGAATATTTAGATAGGAAGAGTGAGATAAAAGATATAGAGATATAGAGATATAGAGAGAGGGAGAGAGGGAGAGATAAAGGGATATATCTCTTCCTCTATCTCCCTCTACCTTTCTCTCTCTCTATCTCTCTCCCCCCCCTCTCTCTCTCCTCTCTATACCTCTATCATCTCCTTTCTATCTCACTCTTGCTCCCTCTATATCTATCTCCCTAACTCTCCCTCTCCCCCTCTATCTCATTATCTCTACCTCTTATTTACTCCATCTCTCCTCTCTCTTGCTCCTCTTTCTTTTTTTATCTATATCTCTCTCTACCTTTATCTCCCTCTCTCTATTTATCTCCCTATCCCTATATATCCCTCTATCTATATTTCTCCCTCTCCCCCCTCTATCAATTGATATATATCTCCCTCTCTACCTTTATCTCTCCCTTTCTCTATCTCTATCTCTTTATCTCCCCCTCTCTCCCTACCCCCCTCTTTATCTCCCTTTCTTTATCTCTAACTCTCTCTTTCTCTTCCCATCTCTCTCTAAACCTATATATCTATATATTTATTTTTCCTATCTCTCTCCCCTAGCTCTATCTCTCCATATTTATCCTTCTATCTCTCCCTCTCTTTATCTCTATCTCCTTATCTCTCCCTCCTTCCCTATATATTTATGTCTATAGATCTCTCTCCCTCTCTATCTCTATCTCCACACACACACACATATATATCTCACTCATACACACACACACCCTATTTCTCACTCCATATCTCTATCTCTATCTCTTCCCCCCCTCTCCCTTTCACTATACCTCTCCCTATCACTTGTCTCTATCAACTCATTTCTCTCACACTGTCTCCCTATCTTCCCCCTCTCTCTATATATCTCATTATGTCTACCTCTCTCTCTCTCTCCATCTCTCCCTCCATCTCTCTATCTCTCTATTTATCTCTCCCTCTCTATATATCCCTCTGTATAGGAGCAAATTTGCACCCTTTACGCAAATTCCCCTTTCACATACCCTCACCTTAGAAAATCAAATCCAAAGGTGAAATTCCATATCACTTAGCTGCCTTCCATCCATTTGGATTCTGTCCTTTGTTTCAGTGAGAATATTTGTCAGGGATGAATGCATGGCACATGGATGTCTGCTCAGTGCGCTGCCGTCCCTGACATATTTCTACGTCTAGAGTTGGGAAAGGCGTTACACACCCGATTGGGGTCAAATTGTAACATCCCTCTTTGACCAACCAACCTGAAAATGGTAGATTCTTCCTCATTCTTCCTTCAAATTCATCCACTCTCACTTCATTTGTTCTCTAAACATTCATTCTCACTTCATTTCATCTCTTAGCAATTCAATCTCACTCTCTAGCATCTCATTCACTCTCAAGCAACATTCTAGCACTTCCATTGTGAACATTGCATCAACAACCACACTCCATCAACTCCACATTGCAAGTGTGAGGAAAGCTATAGAAGCGTGGGCTTGGATTCTTGTGAGACCTCCCTTCATCACAGTTGTGGCTGTGGTGACTTTTCCAAGTTCATATTCTCCTCCATTGGCTAGTGAGCTTTTGGGTGGAGGTGGTAATGTTTCACTCCTCTCCTTTGTGATTTGATTGAGTAGCATAATATTGTTTGTAGTGTTCTTTGCTCTCTTTTCTTTCCTTTATCGCATATTCTACTCCGTTGCTTTCTTGTTGTCCGTGGAGATGGAAACACCAAAATGGGGGTTTGACAGAGGTAGGCCCCTATACAACCCCAACAATTTTCCCCTCTTTCTTATGTGTAGGTGGACGTACATGTGGAGCTAGCTAGCGAATAGGCACTTTTGTGAGATGATATTGTCACCTTAGTTCTTATTTACTTGCTTTATCATTTTAGTATCTATTTACTATACTTTCTCATTCTATTTTTACCATCTATATTAATAAGCTAGGCTGTTAGTAGTTTTTTTGGTAGTTTCTACTGTGTTCACTATTTTCTAGCCGCATGAATGCTAGTGTTCCCAAGAGATGCCAGTGTGCTGCGTTGTCATACCAAAACTATGCTGCCGTCTTTAGACAAAGAACTGTTTAAGGTGCAACACTGACTCCAAAAACCAACTCGCCTAGCCCAAACCTAAGTTTGGGATTTGTAGAGTGATAGAAGTATGTTATAGTGCTCATCATTCTCGATCCTTATCCCAAGACATATTTTAGAGTGAGGTAAGTTAGGGAATCCCTCCGCTGTCAGCTCTTTGTGACCTGGAGCCTTGATGTGGTTGGTCCCCCTCTCTTACATTTTTGGTGAATCCGACATGAAGTATTTTGGTTCTGATTGGTAGTATTGAAGGGTCCTTTCCTCGGGTTCTAGGAGTGTTGTAGGTGCGAGGCGTTTCACCTTAAAACCCAACCTACGACCCTTAGTAGGCATAGTTGGAAGGTTCTGTAGGTGTTGCGGAACGAAGCCTTAACTAGGTCACTGTCCTATTTCAAAGCTTTGGGGGGCTTTGTGAGAGTATCATTTAGTGTGCATGATGGCCTCTTTTCTGCATCTGTCTATCCACTCTGCACAGCTTGCGAGAAGTAGTACAGGTATAACCTTCACCTCGCAAGACCTTCCAATGGGCATTAATAGAGAACCATCTCCTCTTTATATCCATATGCGAATCAACAAGAACACTATAGCAGGTGTTCTTGTTGACCTGATGTCTCAGGTGAAAATTATAACCGAGGAGATCATGTTAATTAACTTCTTGCACAAAGATGGGTACAACACACCTGTAAGCATCATCCGTATGCATAATGGACTTTCCGTACCTCCCTTTGGTAGCATTGTTTTGTCAGTGCTTGTCGGAACTAAATATGTAAACCTACTATTTGACACAATCCTGGAGTTCGAACTCTTTAGAGTGAAGCTAGGTATCTCTTGGTTACTAGCTATGAACACAATTCCCTTGGTTGTGCACAAATGTTTATAATTTATTCATGAGGGTTCCATGCATGTGATCCATGACACCGGTTATAGACCACCAATTGCACATGGTAGTTATTCTTTGGATCACTTTTGGCCTACACTCATTGGTCCTCTTTCGCCTAGAAGGGACCTCTTGTACCAGACATATCATAAGTACAAGAAAGGATGCTTAATGCCTAGAGTGAGGTACCCTCCATCACCTTATGCCGTTTCACATAGGGCATGCCTAAAAGCTAATAGTGAAGCCACCAAGGCTTGTAGAAGAGGAGAAGAAAGGCTCTCTTAGGGTCCCTCTTCTTCCTCTTCCGCTGTTTAGTCTAACGCTTCCTCTCACCCCACTGTGGCACCATTAGATTCTATTCCATGTTTATGAGATAATCCTATGGTGCCCGCTTGGTGAAATCCCAAGTGTCCCATGTTCGAGCTTCCCATTTTTCCCACGGAGCCTAGGCCTATTCGATTTGGAAGAAGAAAGGGTCCTCACGGGGAATCATCTATGTCTCGGCCTCTATGACCTCCCACTGCTTCTACTCCCAAATTAGTAAATAGGAAGAGACCTACTGCCGAGGCATTAGAGCTGACTCCCCCCGTTGTTTCTCAACCTGCTCCTCCTGCTCCTGTTCAGGAGCCTATCTCTTTGTCGGAAATGATTGTGATGGAAACCCCTATGGCTAAGCAGGAGTCCTCCATCCCTTCGCAGATCTTGGCCTCTAGCTAGAAGAGTCACATAAACCGCCTTGTGCATGAGCACAAGTGCCGATGAAAGGCTCTAGCGGTTGAGCAAGCCGCTTTGTAGAAGAAGGAAGAAGAGACGATCACCCCTGTATCAGGGTCTCTTTCCATGTCCTCCTCTCTCCTCCCCTCTATTCCATGTTTATGAGATAATCCTATGGTGCTCGCTTGGTGAAAGCCCAAGCGTCCCGCGTTTGAGCTTCTCGTTTTGCCCACGAAGCCTAGGCCCATTTGATATGGTAGAAGAAAGGGTCCCTGTGGGGAATCATCTATGTCTTGGCCTCCACGACCTCCCACTACTTCTCCCAAAGTAGTAAATAGGAAGAGGCCTATTGCCGAGGAATTAGAGCCAACTCCCCCCATTGTTTCTCAACTTTCTCCTCCTGCTCCCAGTCAGGAGCCTATCTCTCTATCGGAAATGATTGTGATGGACACCTCTATGGCTGAGCAGGAGTCCTCCATCCCTTCACAGCTCCTGGCCTCTAGCTTGAAGAGTCACAGAAACCACCTTGCATACAAGCAAAAGTGCCAGTGAAAGGATCTGGTGGTTGAGTAGGCCGCTTTGTAGAAGAAGGAAGAGGAGATGATCACCCCTGTATCAGGGTCTCTTGCTGTGTCCTCCTCTTTCCTCCCCTCTGCTTCCATTCAATTGAGTTCAATCTTGCTTCAAGATCCCATGTGAGTGTGAGTGCGCCTGACCCCAAAAAGGTGCAGGTGTTTATCACTCCTTCAACTGAGCCTCCCTTGTTGATGTCCCTTCCATACATCCTATTGTTCCCTAAACCTGTGGGTATGCCAAATACTTCGGTAGTATCTACCAAGGTTTTCTCCCCCTCCTCTTCCTCCGCACTTCTTGCATCGTCTGTGGGGAGTTCACATCCCCAACAAAGTAAAAGGTGGAAGATGGCCCTTCCAGCAATGGAGGGCGTAAAAGGATCCCACCTTCTCTGAAAGGTGGTCCTGTGCTAGCTTGTTTTGTCCTAGCAACATAGAAAGTACCAACTTCCCCTGAGTTTTTCACTGCCCTTGAGTCACTCAGTGAGCCAAGTAGTGAATCTTAGGCCCAAACCTCTCCATCTATTGAGGTACGACATGACACTCCAGTAAAGTGCATGTTCAACTCTCTGGACAAGGTCCCGACCTTGTCAACAATCTTCGCAAAATCGGTGACCATAGCTCCACAAGAGCCTAGTGGAGAAGACCTTGTGGGACATTCTTCCTTATCCCTTGTTGCGGGAGGGTCAGAAGCCCCTCCCCTTAGTATTCCACCAATGCAAGCTTGTCCTCCTTCCCCTTATAATGATCTAGATTAGGAAGTAGACAACCTCTTGGTCAATGAGTGTTAGGGGGAGGCCTCTTTTTTATCTTTAGATTAGATGTGTGTGTATTGTGATGTGTTCCCCTGTGATTGTGCTATGTGTTCCTGGATGACCCTTTTCACCCTTGTTGGTGTTTGAATACATGAGTGATTTTGTGTCATGAATCTTCTTCTATCTGTATCATCATTCTTCCATGTTTGTGTTTGATTTTTGACAAATTGGAGACAATACAAAGTGTTGGGGGCATTTAGGCTTCCCTTCCATGTTGAATCAATTTTTATTTTTACTTTGTCTTCCGTGTTGTTAGGACTGTAAAAATCTAATGATTTTACATGTTGATTTCACTCATAGGTTTCCAGATTGGTCCTACCATGTGCATTTTTCACCCATATTTTTCCATATTGCCCCCATAGAATCCATCGGGTCTTGCATAATTTGCATCATGTTCCATATCAGCATGACAATATCTGGGTCACCCCGATCCATCTTTCTGATAAAAGTCTGTGTTGCCTATCGACAAGACGTTTATGAGGTCATGGTGATTTGATTTTCACTTACAGGCACCGTTCGACATGACTTCTCCGCGGTTTCGGCGACAAAGGATATTTCAAAATGGCAGGAGTTATGCCGTCGGGACGATGTTTCATCGAATTCAATATGTCTCCCCGACCGACAATTGAAGAGCTTATCGGTATGAGTTTTGATATGCAGGATAATGTCTCAATGACTTCATTGGGTCTTGCTGACATGGTTTTTATCAAAGGTTTATCGGCGTGAGATCTTTCAATGGCATGGCATCTTGGCGAACTCACTAGGTCTTGCCGATGTAGGGTATTCATCAATAATTTTTTGGGAAGACCCATGTGCATCGGAGTATAGTCATAGCAAACTTACATTGTCACATCGACCAGTGACAGGAGGATGCATCTCGGTAGGAGGTATGGTCATCGATATAAGGTCTCAGTGAGTGACCTTCGGTCTCGTCGATAGTATACATATGGATTATGTCGGTATAAAGGTAATGATGTCTTAGAGAACAGGTGTGAGCTTAGGGCTTTCGGTGAAACACAATGTGGCCTACGTGAGGTCTCTTCGATATTTGAATGCTACGACGACTGTGAACAAAACAAAAGAACACATCAGTGAGAGATATCTTTGTGTCTTAGTGAAAGAATGTAAAGAAATGTATATCGATGAAACATAATGCTGGTTGTATGATATTTCCTCGACTCTGATATGTCACGGTGAAAGCTAGTAACGCCAAGCGGAGCAATTAACGATTGAATTGCCTTCGGCATAGCTATATGATATGTCTCACCGACTGTTTCACTGATGAATAACATAAATTCAAATACTATGGCCGACATGTTATGTTTGAAAACCATTGCTGGCCGACTTGATTTGAGCCCGAATTTTGTGGAGGGCTGACATGGAATTTCAATATGATTTATTTTCTTGATGCTGGTGTATAAATAGGCATTTTGTAATTGTAAAATTACCACCAATTATTAGATATTCGATACACAACAAGTAGATACAGTGGAATAAAATTATCAGATCAGAGACTATTGTTGCATGATTTTAGAATGGAGGTATTTATGAAAATCAGTTGATGTTGCTGCATTTGTCTGGTGTCAATTATTTGTTGAATCTAATGAAAGTATTGCTAAGTTGTCTCCAAGATTGAAGCTTTCTGGTTGTTTGAATTGATATGACAAGTTTATATATAATTCATTAGTGCACATTTGCTGTATCTGTGTGATTGATTGATTGGTTCTTGAGCAAAGATTAAATCCTTTTAGTTAATCATAGTAATCAGAGAGAATCATCTAGATTGTTCAAGTAGAGCTTCGTAATCACATTTTTCATGTTTATACAAGTTGTAAACATAATATATGCCAGATAATTTGAGTTTCTCTAGAGAAGTGTTGCTCATCTTTATCTTATTTGACTCCGCATACCCAATAAGGCACTAGTCTCTGCACTTAATCATTTTGAATTCATTCAATTTATTTATATATGTTAGTTGAACATTTTAGGATTTATATTAGAATATTGCTACTACTTTCGAAATTGGTTTCATTTGTTCACCTCTATTTGCCATTGTGAACAAATTCCTGTAAGAGATATAAACATAAGTTTGCTTAATTTAGAGAGGTACACCCGCCCAAGGTTTAGCAACACCTAAAGAGTAGAAGGTTGAGTTCTCTTGACCTTGTCTGTTACCCTAAAGCGTATCAAGAGATTGGCAGCCTCTTGAGGCATTCAACCCACGTTTTTGAGAGCTAACAAATTGGCGACTCTACTGGGGATACATTCAAAATCAATGCCTTAATCATAGAGTTAGGAACTTTATATAGACTTTGCTGGGAATAAGAAATATCAAGTTTTTTTCTCATTTTTGACAAAAGTGAGTGGCAAATCTGACAGAATTTTTGTAGCTGTTCAAACATGAATGGAAGAAGATCTCAGTACAAGGGAGGTCATACTGGAGCTTCTGCTGGCAGCAGTAAGTGGACACACAAAGATAACAAGTTGATAAGGGAAAAGGGATAAGTGAGGATATGTGCCTGACAGATAAAGACAAAGCATCAAGAGCACATTGTGAAACATATGATCGCTATGATACATGGAGAAACAATTCGAGTGCAGAGCCTTGTACTCCAAAAGATCAAAGAAATCCTTTCTCTTTTCTAGATCCTCAGAAACAGACTAAGTTTAGAGCTGAATTGGAGGCTGAACGAATCAAAATTCAACACGAATACGATCAAAAGATGGAAGGTAACCAAAATGATTTTATTGATCATGAGCTTCCTGAGGAGGTGAAAGCATAGTTTGAATCATAGAGGACGGAGATAGAGGAACTAAGGGCTGCATTGCTGAAAGCCCAAATTACTTCTCAGACAGCTGATTGCCCCCCAAAGTATGTACCACCTCATAAGCAGGGTAATCATAGTGCAGGGCCTTCTAATCCACTTGTGTCTCCTCACCATCAGACATGAAATCACTATAATCAGCCAAATCATCCACCTCATATTCCCACACAACATACCAATATACATCCACCTCCTGGTCAGCATCATGTGCCACAACATAATGCACAATACAATAATCCTATGAACCAATATTAGTACCCGCCTATTCCTCCCCCTCACCAGTATGCAACAATGATCAGACAATTTGATTTAGTAGGGTTTCAGTTATATCCTTACCCTATGGATGGCAGCTGGAGAGGTCTGGTACCTAAGTTTATAGGGAGTAATGCAATTACTGCTGAAGAACATTTAAAAAATTTCAATGTGTTCATCCAAGACATAGGTGTGCCATATGAAGATTTACATATGAGGCTATTTATGATGTCACTTCTTGAAGATGCTAGGGATTGGTTCAACAACTTGCCAGCACTCTCAATTAATTCTCTCCAAATATTCCAGGACAGATTCCTAGAGCAATATGGGAATCAAAATACACCAGATGCAGCTCTTCATGAATTGATGCGAATTCAGAAAAATCAGAATGATTCAATTTATGATTTCATCCGAAGATTCAACAAGTTGCAAACTAAAGTACCTCCTGGGTCAAGGTTTCTAGATTCTGTAGCATTGAGTGTTTATTTAAATGCATTTGATCCTAAAACAGGGTATGAACTAAGAAATAGGTCTCCAAGAGATCTGACTGAAGCTCAGAAGATAACACTAACAATTGAAAACAACAGGAAGGCTGCAGGTATAATCAATAAGAGAGACAACCCTGGAGCTCCCCAGCAAAGCAACAATTATCAGTATAGATAGGAAAACACATACAAAAATGAAAGGCCGAGGTTGCATGACATGCCATATAATACAGATTGGAAGAATGGAAAACTTATAACAGCTAGGCCAAGAAACAAAGAGACTCCTGATCCATTGAGCAAGAAGGGAACCTATATGGTAAGTAACAATTACTTTTGTGAAGCTTGTGATAAGCCACATTCCCTAGATTATTGTGTTGTATCCCAAAGGATGCAAGAGGAGGGAATGTTGATGGAAAATAATGGAGATCACAGTGTGTATTTGACTTCAAATACATTTCACCATGTTGAGGAGAGGTATTCATCTTCAAAGGATGAAGGTTATGAGTATGATGTTTCAAATCAGAGATACAATGTCCATATGGCTGAACAACAGGTTCTTTCTAATTCTAAAGAGGATTATACAGAGCCACATTTGGTTGAGGTGCCTATTCATTGCAGTATGAGGAGACTCACCAAAGAGGAGATAGAGAGACTAGCTGTTGCTGTAGTTGAGGAAGAAAAGAGTAAATATTGGTTGAGAAATAGAACAGTAAATGAGAATGAAGGTGTCCCCAGGGGAATCTTCATGAAGGACCAGAAGACAACACAAAGAACTGTGAAGAAATTAGAAAATAAACAACATGATAAAAGTGAATAGAAGCCTATCCAAAAGGAGGAAGTGAAGGAATTACACAAAGAGATACAAAAGCCTGATCAGCCTAGTAAAAGAGAGAAGGAAGAAAACAAAGGAGAAACATTGGAGTAGAAGAAGATTGTTAAGGTGGAAGGCTCTTCTTTTGACTTCACTCAGGCGCTATCCCAGGTAAAAATGTCTGTTCCACTGCTTGAAATGATGAAAATTAAGGAATATAGAGATAATGCTATTCAATTCATAACAAATGGAAATGAAAAACATGTGAATTATGAAAATAGAGTAGCTATTAAAGTAGTCAATAAGCAAGAGAGAATAAATATCCCAGAAGTTTGCTTGAGTGATGTATTAACAACTCCCTCTCAAGTGGATCCTTTTTTCACTACATTGTTTATAAACAACAAACTGTTGAGAAATTGCATGATAGACTCTGGTGCTGCTATAAATATCATGCTAGTAGGAGTTATGAAGTAGCTTGGCATGTGGGTTGATACATGTGAAGGGAAGTGCTATGCAATGGATAACAGACCTGTACCTGTGGTTGGCATTATGAGAGGTGTTGAAGTCAAACTGGCTACTTATCCACAAGTGGCTTATAATATAGATATAACAGTGATTGATACTCCTCCTCAGTTTGGGATGCTTCTATCAAGACAATGGACAACAACAGCTGGAAGAAATGTTCAATTTGATCTATCTTATGCTATAATTCTGGTGAATGGTCAGGAGGTCAAATTGTATAGAGAGCCAAGAATGAACCAACTTGTTGACTGTCTACCACAAGACCAGATCAATTGGTTTTGTGATGTTGATCTTGGAAGTTTTAAGATTGAATCTGCCTAGCCAGAACTAACCAATAGTGATCCCATTGAAAAGCATGTGGCACAAAGCTGCAATGAAGTGTGGAAAATGTATTTTGATGGAGCATGCAGCCAGGAAGATAATGGAGCTGGGATTGTATTTGTTTCACTTGAAGGTATTACATTTAAATATTCTTTCTTGTTGACATTTGAGTGTACAAATAATGTGGCAGAATATGAAGCTTTATTGACAGGTCTAAACATAGCTATGAAACATAAGATTAAGTTGTTGGCTGTTTTGGGCGATTCTGAGTTGGTTGTTTCACAAGTCAAGTCGAAATATGCAGAAAAACATAAAAGATTGAAATAGTATAGGAATGCTGTATGGGACACAATTGAGTTATTTGATGCCTTCTCAATTGAGTGGATTGATAGATCAAAGAACATAATGGCTGATTTTTTAGCAAATGTGGCGCTAAAAATAAATGATATCACATTGGCTGGGGTGTCACAGATTGAGTTCAAGACAAGGCCTGTTATTCCTGATAACATTTATAGTTGGCAAGTCTTCAATGATGATACTGACCTTTTGAAATTCCTCAATTGTATAGATCAATATGAAGCCTAGGAAATTGAATTCAATGCTTTTGTTGAGGAAGTGGATGGGAAGCAGACAATGTTTGGCAAGGAGATTTTACAACTCAAAACAAATAAGCTTCCCAAGGGCTTGGTGGCATTAGAGAGGCTCTATGATGGAAATGATTGGTCCCTCATGAGGCAAACACCAGTCAGAAGAGAAGATATTGAAGAAGTTAACTTGGGGACTGAGATAACACCAAGAAAGGTGTACATAGGAAAGAAGATAAGCCCTACAATTAGAAGAATGCTGATAGAGTTGCTGAGAAGATATAAACACATCTTTTCTTGGTCTTATGAAGATCTAAAAGTATGCAGGGAAGATTTGTTTCAACATGAAATACCATTAAAGCCAGACGCTAATCCATTCAGACAAAAGAAAAGACCCATAAATCCAACACTGGAGCCTAAAATGCAAGAAGAATTGACAAAGCTCAGAGATGGGGGAATCATCAAACCAATCAGGCACTCAACACGGGTCTCAAACTTGGTCCCTGTGAGGAAGAAAAATGGAGACATCAGATTATGTGTGGACTTAAATTATTTGAATATGGCATCTCTCAAGGACAATTATCCTCTACCCAATATGGAGGCTATATTGCTCAAGGTAACAAGGTGTGAACTGTTGTCAATGATGGATGGGTTTTCAGGATACAACCAAGTTAAAGTCAAAGAATCTGAGCAATATAAGACAACATTTACAACTCCTTGGGGAACACATGTATACATAAGAATGCCATTTGGTATCACTAATGCAGGAGTGACCTTCCAAAGAGCTATGGACATGGTATTTGCAGATTTAATCAATGCTATCATGGTGGTGTACCAAGATGACCTGACTGCTTATTCAAAGAAGGCTAAAGATCATGTACAACATCTGGAGAAGGTATTTATCAAAGCCCTAGAATATGGTATTAGATTAAATCCAAAGAAGTGTCATTTTGTAGTCACAAAAGGTAAGCTTTTAGGACATATTGTTTCAAGGGAAGGAATTAGGATAGATCCTGAGAGAGTTGAAGCTATTGATAAAATTCCCGTCCCTAAAACTATTAAGGCTATACAATCATTCTTTGGACAGATTAATTTCGTTAGGAGGTTTGTTTCTAACTTTGCTGAGATCATTAAGCCCATATCAAAAATGTTGAAGAAAGGACAGAAAATGGAATGGACTGCAGAGGCCTTGGAAGCTTTTATATCTATCAAAAGGGCCATCAAGGAAGCTCCTGTCCTTAAATCTACATACTTTACAAAGCCTTTTTAGATATTTTCATTTGCTTCAATGTATACTATTGCTGCTGTTATGTTACAAAAGAATGAGGATGGTCATGAATAGCCTGTTTCTTTCTTCAGTAAGTCATTACAAGGGTCTGAATTGAAGTATGATGTAATGGAAAAACAAGCGTTTGCATTGGTAAAGGCCACAAAGGCTTTCAGGCCATATCTTGTTGGAGCAAAGGTGATTGCTTATGTCCCTCATGCTGCTGTCAAAGATATTTTGACACAGTCTGAAGTAACAGGAAAAAGATGCAAATGGATTAATAAGAATTTGACATGGAGATACAAATTACCAAATTAGTAAGAGGTCAAGGCTTGGCTAGGATGATGGCAAAATCAAATATTGAAGCAAGTCAAGTCTGTAATGTAGATGAGGGGACTACAGTTGCAAGCATCGAGCATATTTCTTGGTATACTGATACTATGCATTACCTTAAGTACATGAAATGTCCAGAGGGATTGTGATAGCCAGAAACAAAATCTAAAGTTGTAGGCATCTAAATATGTTTTTATGGATGGAGATCTATTTTGGAAGAACAAGGATGGTATACTATTGTTATGTCTAGATGAATTTCAGGCCAAGCATGTTTTAAGTGAAATGCATTAAGGAGTTTGTGGAGGACATTATTTAGCAAAAACAACTACACACAAAATTCTTAGGGCAGGTTACTACTGGCCTAGGGTTTTTAATGATTCTTTCACACATGTAAGAAAGTGTGAAGCTTGCCAGAAGTTCTTTGGAAAGCTGAAATATCAGGGTGCCTTGCCACTTCAACCCTTGTAGGCTGACACTTCTTTTCATCAGTGGGGAATTGATTTCATTGGAGAGATACAAGAAAAATCAAGTGGGGGGTACAAGTGGATACTAGTTGCCACTGATTATTTTACTAAATGGGTGGAGGCAATCCCAACCAAACAGGCTACAAGCAAAGTGGTGAAAAATTTCTTGATGGACAACATTATCACCAGATTTGGTGCACCACTGAGGTTAATCACAGACAATGGGATGTGTTTCAGGTCAGATGAATTCAAAAACTTTTGTGACACATATGGCATTACTATTTCTTATGCAGCCCCTTACCATCCACAAGCTAATGGTCAAGCAGAGTCTAGTAATAAGAGCCTTTTGAAGATTATAAGGAGGATGTTAGGTCAGAACAAGAAAGCCTGGGATTCAAAATTAAAACTGGCTATTTGGGCTGATAGGATTATAGTAAAAAAGGCAATTGGAAAATCCCCATTTGAATTGGTGTATGGAGTACAAGCTAGGATGTCTTTGCAAAATTTTTTTCCTGTCTACAGGTTTGTTCTTCAGGAGGATTTGGATGTTCCTAAACCTATGGAGGAAAGAATGGAGAAACTAGCTGAACTTGATGAAATAAGGAGAGTTTCCCAAAATCAAAACATGAAGTTACAGACAAAGATGAAGTATCTTTTTGACAAGAAGGCAAAGGATAGAAAATTTGAGGAGAATGACTTGGTATTGATGTGGAACGCAAGGTGTCAGGAGAAGGGAAAGCATGGTAAATTTGAAGCTTTGTGGCTAGGACCTTTTGTTGTTGTTGGAAAGAAAGGTGAAGATTCATACTATCTACAAAATATGGTTGGTGAAGATCAGGAATTGCCTGTTCATGGGAAATTCTTGAAGCAGTTTTTCTCTTAAAGCAACATAGAGGACTAAGGGTTGCCAGTGCATGGACAACTCTTGCTCATCCTCTTTAAAATTATTTTCCATGCACAATAGTTTAGGATTCTGGTTCATCTCCATTTTGCATTCACTTTCCTTTCATTCCATCATGCTGCATATCCATCTCCTTCTGCTCACTGGTTCATCATTTTATGTCTGGTCTGCTCACCCAAAGCTCTAAATCCTTGCAATGATTTCACTATCATTCATCCCCAGACAGAGCCACTGTTAGGAATGTAAAAATCTGATGATTTTACATGTTGATTTCACTCATAGGTTTCCAGATTGGTCCTACCGTGTGCATTTTTCACCCATATTTTGCCATATTGCCCCCATAGAATCCATCGGGTCTTGCATAATTCGCATCATGTTCCATATCGGCATGACAATATCTAGGTCACCTCGATCCATATTTCTGATAAACATCTATGTTTCCTATCGGCAAGATGTTTCTGAGGTCAAGGCAATTTGATTTTCACTTACATGCACCGTTCGATAGGACTTCTCCATAGTTTCGGCGACAAAGGATATTTCAAATCGGCAGGAGTTAGGCCGTCGGGATGATGTTTCATCGAATTCAATATGTCTCCCCGAATGGCAATTGAAGAGCTTATCAGTATGAGTTTTGATATGTGGGATGATGTCTCAACGACTTCGTTGGGTCTTGCCGACATGGTTTTTATCAAAGGTTTATCGGCATGGCATCTTGCCGAACTCACTAGGTCTTGCCGACGTAGGGTATTCGTCAATTAGTTTTTGGGAAGACCCATGTGCATCAGAGTATAGTCATAGCGAACTTACATTGTCACACCAACCAGTGACAGGAGGATGCATCTTGGTAGGAGGTATGGTCATCGATATAAGGTCTCGGTGAGTGACCTCCGGTCTCGCCGATAGTATACATATGGATTCTGTTGGTATAAAGGTAATTATGTCTTGGCGAATAGGTGTGAGCTCGGGGCTTTCGGTGAAACACAATGTGGTCTATGTGAGGGTTCTTTGATATCTAAATGCTACGGTGACTGTGAACGAAACAAAAGAAGACATCGGTGAGAGATATCTTTGTGTCTCAGCAAAAGCACATAAAGAAATGTATATCAATGAAACATAATGCTGGCTGTATGACATCTCCCCGACTTTGATATGTCACGGAAAAAGCGAGTAACACCAAGCGGAGTGATTAACGATTGAATTGCCTTCGACATAGCTATATGATATGTCTCGCCAACTGTTTCACTGATGAATAATAGAAATTCAAATATTGTGGCCGACATGTATATGTTTGAAAACCGTTGCTAGATGACTTGATTTGAGCCCGAATTCTATGGAGGGCCGACATGGAATTTCAATATGATTTATTTTCTTGATGCTGGTGTATAAATAGACATTTTGTAATTGTAAAATTACCACCAGTTATTAGATTTTTGATACACAACAAGTAGATACAGTGAAATAAAATTATCAGATTAGAGACTATTGTTGCATGATTTCAGAATGGAGGTATTTATGAAAATCAGTTGATGTTGCTGCATTTCTCTAGTGTCAATTATTTGTTGAATGTAATGAAAGTATTGCTAAGCTATCTCCAAGATTGAAGCTTTCTGGTTGTTTGAATTGATATGACAAGTTTATATATAATTCATCATTGCACATTTGCTGTATCTGTGTGATTGATTGATTGGTTCTCGAGCAAAGATTAAATCCTTTTAGTTAATCACAGTAATCATAGAGAATCATCTGGATTGTTCAAGTAGAGCTTTGTAATCACATTTTTCATGTTTATACAAGTTGTAAACATAATATATGCCAAATAATTTGAGTTTCTCCAGAGAAGCGTTGCTCATCTTTATCTCATTTGACTCCGCATACCCAATAAGGCACTAGTCTCTGCACTTAATCATTTTGAATTCATTCAATTTATTTATATATGTTAGTTGAACATTTTAGGATTTATATCAAAATATTGCTACTACTTTCAAAATTGGTTTCATTTGTTCACCTCTATTTTCCATTGTGAACAAATTGCTGTAAGAGATATAAACGTAAGTCTGCTTAATTTAGAGAGGTACACCCGCCCAAGGTTTAGCAGCACCTAAAGAGTAGAAGGTTGAGTTCTCTTGACCTTGTCTGTTACTCTAAAGCGTATCAAGAGATTGGCAGCCTCTTGAGGCATTCAACTTGCATTTTTGAGAGCTAACACGTGCATTCTTCCTAATTTGGTGGGAATTGATGATATTTCACCTTGCACCATAGTTACCTATTATTTAGATAAGCATGAGCAGATCTGACCTTGCGAAACCAGATCCCCTTGTGTCCTTTGTTTATAATTTTTTCTCTTTTTCCCTTTTCTTGTCTTTCTCTCTTCTTTGCTTGATTTGTACCTCACATGTGTGACAATTCCATTTCTATGATGCTTCAATTTTTTAGAAAAAAATTCATTTCCAAAGACTCTTTTCTTGAGAATCTTTGCAAACTTTTTCAAGAACCACATTTTTGACTTGGAGCCCTAATGAAACATTTTTCCTTCATCATGGGTTAATAAAGAAAGAACTTGAGAAATTTCCTTTGAGGTGGGAGCATCTTTTTCTTGTGGGAGAAGCCTCAACCTTCCCCTCACAAGGGGGAATTATCTTCCTTTCGAATTCCTTGATGAGGTGAACATCTTTTGAAAGGATTCCTTGATGATGAATTGATTTTAGAAAAAATGTCTTTGTTACACTTTCAAACACTGCATCCCTTGAGTGGACCCCTCTTCACATCAGGTTCCCGAGGGACCCCTTTGAAATCCTTCCAACTCGTCGACAGTCTATGTGACTATCCACTTGTTTTCCTGCATGGCTGCTTTGTGTTTCCTAGCATGTTTTATCTATAGATTAACATGTCACTTCATAGGTACACTTGTGAATCCGCTCTCTGACTCTACAGAGTCCCCTTACATCTGGGTTCCCTCATGTGAGAAATCTTGGTGGATGCCTCCTTGTAGGTCTACTGGCCTATGAGGCGCTTAGATCTCTGGGATTCCTCCATGTGTGAGATCTTGGGGGTCACCTTCTTGCAGGTTTGCGAGCTTGTAAGGCACTAACATCTTGGGGCTTCCTTCATGTGAGAGATCTTGGGGGTTGCTCCTTGCAGGTCTGCAGGCTTGTAAGATTCTTTTATCCTATGGGATTTATCCATTGTTGGTTCGAGGGCCTTTGGTGTACTTTGTACAACTTCATAGTTCTGTGGGGCTATGGAGTCTTTTGTTCGAAACTCCTTAGGGAAAGTACTTGTGGAGTCCTTTGCTTGTCCTGCACTTTTGAGCTCGACAGATCATAGTCTGCTTCCTCAATAGTTCAAGTATAAATTTCTAACCCTACTAACTCTTCAATATATTTTACCGAAGCACTCATCAATACTCGTGCTTGCTAAAGTGGGGGAAAATGTATAAGAGTGAATTTTCACCCCTTACACAAATTCCCCTTTCACATACTCTCACCTTAGAAAATAAAATCTGAAGGTGAAATTCCACATCAACCAACTTCCTTCCATCCATTTGGAATTTGTCCTTTGTGTCGATGAGAATATTTGTTAGGGACGTTTATGCGGTGCGCTGCCGTCCCTGATAGATTCCTACATCTGGAGTTGGCAAAGGCGTTACACACCCGATTGGGGTTGAATTGTAACATCCTTCTTCAACCAACCGACCTAAAAATGGAAGATTCTTCCTCATTCTTCCTTCAAATTCATCCACTCCCACTTCATTTGCTCTCTAGACATTCATTCTCACTTCGTTTCATCTCTTAGCAATTCAATCCCACTCTCTAGCATCTCATTCACTCTCAAGTAGCATTCTAGCACTTCCATTGTGAACATTGCAACAATAACACTCCATCAACTCCACATTGCAAGTGTGAGGTAAGCCATAGAAGTGTGAGCTTGGAGTATTGCAAGACCTCCCTTCATCACAGTTGTGGCTGTGGTGACTTTTCCATGTCCATATTCTCCTCCATTGGCTAGTGAGCTTCTGGGTGGAGGTGGTAACATTTCACTCCTCTCCTTTGTGATTTGATTGAGTAGCATAATACTATTCGTAGAGTTCTTTGATCTATTTTCTTTCCTTTATTGCATAATCTACTATGTTGCTTTCTGGCTATCTGTGGAGTTGGAAACACCAAAATAGGGGTCAAACTGAGGCAGGCCCCTATACAGCCCCAAAAATTTTCCTCTCTTTCTTGTGTGTAGGTGGATGTACACATGGAGCTAGCTGACGAACATGCACTTTTGTGAGATCGTCTTTGTCACCTTATTTCTTATTTACTTGATTTATCATTTTAGTATCTATTTCCTATACTTTCTCATTCTATTTTTACCATCTAGATTAACTAGCTAGGACGTTATTAGGTTTTTTTGGTAGTTTCTACTGTGTTCACTATTTTCTAGCTGTACAGATGCCAGGGCACCTAAGAGACACTAGCGCCCCACGCTGTCGTCCCAGAATCATGCTGCCGTCTTCAAATAGAGAGCTTTATGAGGTGCAACATTGACTTCAAAAACCAACTTACCTAGCCCAAACCTAAGTTCAAGGTCTATAGAGTGATAGAAGTACGTTATAGTGCTCATCATTCTTGATCCTTATCCCAAGGAATCTTTTAGAGTGAGGTAAGTTAGGGCAGCCCTTTGCTCTTGGTGATGTGGTTGGTCCCCCTCTCTTACACCTTCTCACTCCTCTCTCTATCTCTTTCTATCCATATCTCTTTTTACTTATATATCTATATCTCTCTATCTCTCTCTCCCTATCCCACTTTATCTCTCTATATCTCTCCTTCTCCCTCTTCCTTTCTCCCTCTCCCCCCCTCTCTCTCCCTCTCTACCTTTCTCTCTATCTTTCTCTACCTCTATCTATTTATCCCCCCTAGCTATCTCCCCCCTCCCTCTATATCTCCCCCTTCACTCACCCCACCTCTCTCTCTCTTCACAAATATATCTATCTATTCATTTCTCTCTCCCTCCCCATCTCTCCCTCTCTCCCTCTCTATTTTATCTCTAATTCTCTCTCTCTCTCTCTCTCTCCCTCTCTTTATCTCCTTATATCACTATTCATTTATCCCTTTATCACACTATCTCATTCTCTCTCTCTACATCTCTCTATTTCTCCCTCTCTCTTCCTTTTTATATATATATCTCCCTCTCCCTCTCTAATCCAAAATCCCCATATCTCTCTATATTTATCTCTACCTCTACCTCTCTCTACTTTTCTATCTATTTCTCTCCCTCTCCCTCCTTCTATCTTGATCTCTAACTCTCTCTTTCTCTGCATCTCTAGATATCTCTCCCTCTCTTTATCCATTCCTCTCTTTCCCTCCCTCCGTCTCTTCCCTCCCTCCCTCCCCCCCTCCCTCCCTCTTCCTCTCTTCTTTCCATCTCCCTCTTCCTATATTTTCATATCTATATCTCTAATTTCCTCTCTACCTCTCTCCCCTATCTCTATCTCTCCCTCTCTTTATCTTTGTCTCATGTCTCTTTTTCTCATTACTTCTATGTCTCTCCCTCTTTCTATTTATCACTTCCTATCTCTATATTTATATTTCTATCTCTCCATTTCTCTGTCTCTCTCTATCTCCACCCCCCTTTGCTTCTCCATCTCCATCTTCCTCTCTATCTCTCTCCCCTATCTCTATCTCCTTACCTCTCCTTGTATCTCTCTCTCTCTCATTACCCTTCTATCTTTCCCACTATATCTATCTCTCTATCTCTCCCTCTCCTTATTTCTATACCTATCTCTCCCTCTCCCTCTCTTCTTATCACAATACCCAAATCAGGCACAAATGTGAGCGTGTAATAACATGCCCATATTTTTGGAGAAGAAAAAAATCCAAAAATGGTAAAAAAATCATGTGTATCTTATGATTTTGGACCCACATGCTCTAATTTATCCAACATATTATGCATTCTCTAATGTAGAAACACACTTTTAAAAATTTTGACAATATTTTAATCATTATTTAACAATTCTACCACCTTTTCCTATTTTTTTGACATATAATAATCAAATCACATGTTTTTAAATTGAATTTGACAGTATCAACTATTATTTTCATGTTTTGTGTTTGAATGATAACATGTAATAATTGATTTAATAATTTGTACCAATTATATTATATTGATATAGAAATGAACATGATACCAAGGAAGTTGAGAAAAAAATCAAATTTTGGACAAGTGTGAAGTTGAAAAAAAGAAGAAAATATCATGCAATTAAGAAATTGAATCCTTGAGTTCAAGATACATCCTCTTTTCCATCTCAATTTGATATTGATTGAGTTCCTTAAACATCAATTGAATATATATATATATACATATATATATATGTATATATATGTATGTATGTATCTATACATATATATATATATATATATATAGATACATACATACATATATATACATATATATATACACTACATATAGATATATATATACATATATATATATATATATATACATATATGTATATACATGTATATACATATATATATATATATATATATACATATATGTATATACATGTATATACATATATATATATACATATATGTATATACATGTATATACATATATTTATATATATATATATATATGTATATATATATATGTTATATATATATGTATATATATATATGTTTGTAATTATAATGCTATATATATGTGTAAGGGATAAAATTTCATATCCTTAGTTCCTCATATACCCTTTCCCTCTCTTATATATTTAGTTCATTTTTCCTTTACCAATTCCCACACTTCTCCTTTACCCCTCCTTGATGTCATCCCTTGAATTTTTTTGCCTTTGTCCCTTTTGTTTTTGATTAAAAAAGTAGGGAAAGGGCATTGACCCAAGAGTTTAGAACAAAAGGAATTTAAAACATAATATCATTAAACAAAGAATAGTTAAAGGGAACATAGACTTCGAACACCAGCTCACAAAGTAGAATCAATAAAATATCCTAGTGCCCCCTTCTCTCCATAGTTAATGTGATACATATCCTAGTGCTAATTCAGTTAAACAAAACCCAATTATTAACCCTTTCATGGCTCATACCCCTTCTCTTCCCAATAATTTTGATGTTGTCACTAATTTCTTTAATTCTCATGATTTCTTTTTTATTATGACACCCACTTAGCCAAGATAATATCAATCACATCATAAAATTATTTCCCAACAATAAGATTTGAATTGTGTTATCAATCCTCCAAGTTGACTAACTACTTAAATTCTGATTGATGCACTGGGTAGTAACTTGATTACACACTCATCTATGTTATATATTTTGCATAGCATATGCTATATTTCACATGATAATTCACCATACACACATCTCTTTTATCATTCTTCTTCACTCTCTGGGTGCATCTACTTTTCTTGTATCCTTAGGAAAGCCCTCCACATTTTTTCTATCCAAGTTCCTATATATATACATTGATAGCTACCTCTATGTTTCCTCTTATTTTCATTTACTAGCCCATCCTTGATACATTAAA
Organism: Sequoia sempervirens; assembly: GCA_007258455.2. Lineage (NCBI taxonomy): Eukaryota > Viridiplantae > Streptophyta > Pinopsida > Cupressales > Cupressaceae > Sequoia > Sequoia sempervirens. The sequence continues at coordinate 180,990 of VDFB02369568.1, read as the reverse complement.
TTTATCTCCTATCTTCCATTTCCATTTTACCACCATCACTTAGACTATACTATGTCTTCCCATCCCATCGCTTCCTTATATTTCATACCATATATGGTTCTTACCTCCTACTCTACATTTGTGCAATTATTCTGACTCATTTCCCCCCCATCACTACCTCCTTAGTTTTAACAATCATTTGATCCTAGCATGTCCCCTATTTTACATAATTTTTGAAAAATTCTATTGAAGTTATATGTTATTCCTTCTAGTTTTATGGAGGTCACCATGGACCTCCAACATAAGACCTTTCTTATGATGCTAAATCACATCCGTTTCCACTCATATTTGTGGTCTCTTTCTTTTCTCTCTCCAACAATAAGCAAAATCCCACAATACATGTGCAATCTTGCAATGCTACTTACATTGATTATTTTTATGACTTGATCACATTATTGAGAAAATTTTACTTTGCACTCTTATGGACTATTCTCTTAATATTTATTTTCTCTACTTCATGGATTCATTATTTATCTATATGTTCCTAAAAAAAATTCATAATCTACTTCTAGGTTTAAATTGGCTTGGATGTTGATTTCATAGACCTCATTCGACATAAACACTGATTGAGTGAGTGTGTAACTATTTATTTAGTATTATAATATATTCTTGTCAATATGTATCATCACTTTTGAAATACTAAGATTCAACATTTCTTTATGGAAAATCTCTAGCCAAAGATCACGAAGGAATTTCAATGCTCCAATAATATACAAATTTTGTAGATTTTTGTGCTACATTGTAATATTCCAAGACAAATATTTATCATGTTATACATGTGTCTCATGATCCTACCTTAATATAAATGCATCTCAAGAATTATAAGAATAATTTTAAGAATACGTATTGTAAGGATTAACTACAAGAATGTGAATAATCTTGTCCATTCTTTATGTTTTCTCGAATGTTCCCTTGCTTTTTGCTATTTTATTTAAACCTAAATGTAATTGCTCATTTACAAAGCTAACCATCATATTTATCCATGATGTAAAAATTCATATTAGATTTAATCTTATTACATTACCTCTTACTCATCAACTTGATTCTTCTCTTCCTCTCCCTTAGGGCTATGATATTGTTAGGAAAAAGGTGTCTTAACCTTGCAATTACAAAAAGGTTACTATTTATAGTAAGTTTACATTTGAACATGGATGGATCCAATTTTTTTCCACAACTACAAAATTTCCAAATATATATGTCAATAATTTTTTGATCCAAGATCATATTTTTGTTTCAAGATATTAAAGTTTTCTTTTTTAAAAGTTTCATAGTCAAATTTGAGGCACTTAAAGGTTATTTTTGGGCCTGAAAGTGGTCGTAACTAACAAAACAAGCTATATCTTGATATAAAACTTCGTGAAATTTTCAACAGTTTAAACAATTCATCAATCATACTCCCATATCAAAAAATATGACCTCTAGAAGTTGGGTCTTGAATTGGGAAATGTGAAAACATGTTGGACACAAAAAAGAGTTGTAAGGGGGAGTTACACATGGTGTGTGTTTTGACACATCATAGGGAACTTTGATTGGAGACAAGTTGGGTGCAACTTTTTGGATGGTTTTAGCGCATGGTTTTGTAAATATTGTTTGACAATTTCATGTATTGTATCTCTTATATATTAGGTGCTTGAGATGAATGTTGAGTGTGAGAGTATTATAGATGTTGAGTTGCCTCTAGATCTCTAGTTGATGATACTCCTATGAAAAATTGCTCGGCTAAAGTACAAAGTTGTGTCACACTTTTATAAAAGGAAACAATCAACATTGATCCAACTTTTAAACTTAAATCACTAAAAAGTGTCATATATGTTTAGAATTTTGAAATGATGTAAAATAATAAAATGTGTCTTTTTTAGTATATTTTATATTTTTATTTTTTTTGAAAAAATAAAAAAATTATTTGAATATAGTAATTTATAAATTGACACTATAATTTAGTTGCTAATAAAATGCTGAAAAATGATGTTACATGAGACGCCAATCTTTATATAGTAAATTTTATTTTTTCCTTCAATATTTATGTGTGTATTTATAACTTGAAACTTTAGTGCATGGATATGCTTTTTTCCAATTTTGATAAATATATGTTTTCTATATAAATATTAAAATTTTAAAATGTGTGTATTAAAACATAGTTGTTTCCATTCAACATCAACTTTTATATTAACTATTTATCTAAAATAGAAAAAAATTATACCATCTTGATATAGATTTTTTTATCTAAGTATTCATAGAAGACTTAAAGAAAAAGACAAGAAGAGCAAAAAGCGAGATAAATCCAAGTCCAAGGGGAGATCCAAATCCCCTAGAAACTCCAAAGTTATTTTTTGGAATTATGGTAAGCCTAAACACTTTCGTAAGGAATGCAAAGAAGAAAGGAAGAAGAAAAAGAAGAAACTTGAATTTGATACTAAGTCTAAGAAAGAATATGGTGATGCATTCATTGCAGATTTTCCCACTCATGCATGGAATGATGCATGGTTAATTGACTCAAGTTCATGTTTCTATATGACCTATAGTAGAGATTGGTTTTCTAAATATGAAGAATTTGATGGAGGTAAGGTGTACTTTGGTGATGATTCTTATTTAAATATTATTGGCCATTGTAAAGTTGGAATCAAATTTATCAATGGTAGAATAAAAATGATTACTGGTGTGTTGCATATCTTGAGATTAGGATACAATTTATTATTTGTGAGAAAAATAATAGATGTGGGTGTGTTGGTAGTTTTGTGATGCATGATATGAGATAGTTAGAGATGCTTTGATGATCGCTAGAGGTATAAGATTTTGCACATTGTATAAGCTTGAAACATGAACTATTGAGTGCAATAGTACTCATGTGAAAAACAAGTTTGTGGCTACTTCATTAGAAAATATGAAGGTTTCATCCTCAATCGATGGTCATGGCTTCTGGGTACCCAAGAGTGCTATTTCTTCTAAATCAAAATTACTTGCAGACAATAATATGTTATATAGCTGTAACGCCCCGCCGTGTGAACCCCAAAGGACAATTAAACAATAATTCAAACACAATTTTTTTTTAAAAAGTTAACATAACATACATGTAATACACATTAAGTCATGGCATGAATTTCATTTAAGTACATTCACTAACACATACATCCCTTGGGGTACACAAGGAGTCATTACGCGACTTAGATCCACACAATGACAATAAAGAATAAAAGCCAAAGATATAATCCATAACAAAGTAAAAATGAACAAATGTAACACATACATGATAAATCATTGATAAGAAACCATCTGTGTACGTAAATGCAACATATACATGATTAACTTAACACATTGAATAACAACTGCCATGACCAATATCCACACCGAGTTTAACATTACATTACAGTACAATGTTCTAGAGGTACAATGATACAAAAGTGTTTCTAATCATGAATGGAAACCATACAACAAGATAACATGATACAAATAAATAGATGTATACAAAGTATCATAACTGGCTCCAAGACAAATACAACTCTGGAGTCGCCGCAACAACACCAATCCGTACCTCTCGATCCTCGATTGGGGACCCAATGGGGTGCTTAGCATGTTCCACCTGACCAAGTGGGTTTGAAGACCCACCCCCCGTGCTAAGGAGCTGACAAGAAGAGTCCTCAACCAAGAACATCCAAACAGGGAACCACAAGACTCATCATCATACAAAAGTATCATAAAACTCAAGGATTACAATGACATAATCAACAACACCCAAGAGTCAACATAATAACTTAAAGTCATAAATCTCATCACATTAAACAAAACAATAACCAGTAAACAAGTAACCAAAGGAAGATCATAAAACACTTCCAAAACAAACTGAATTAATAAACATAATACAATTCCAAATTGCAATTAAACAATAACATCATAACACAGTACCATAAGAGTACAAGGTCATAAGTCAAATATCAATGAGATCATACAAGACTACAAAGTACACCAAAGATGTATCAAGGAAATACTCCATAAATCAATATAAGTCCATTCAACAACAATCTAAACCAATTCCCATAACATACTCCTAGAGGAACACAATAAAGTAAAACACTTGGGCAACTAGGGGAGAGTGTCATTGCATAGTCCTACATGGGCTATCCTATGCTCTTCCTCCCAACTGGAGGCACTGGTCCCATCTATGGCTATCCTATTCCCTTCCTCCCAATTGGAGGCGCCGGTCCATAGGGTGACTCATGCGGAGCCATAAACCTCTCATGAAGATGAGGTCACAACCTTGTCGACCATGGCCTTCTCAGCCTTCCATTAGTCTGTGGAAGCACTAATGAAGACAAGGCATCCATTTTTAAATCTTATAATGATATTACTACCCAACCCTCCTAAGTTAATTATTAGGTTTTCACTTGATTACTAACTCACTCGTGGGTTATCCTGTGCCCTTCCCCTTAAACGGGGCACTGACCCCCACGAGGAGCAACTCTCCCTAGAGACCCAACAACATTAAACCAAAACCAAGGGTTGTACAACATAACAAGAACATTAGATCACAATAGAGAAACATGCGAGGCATTACCCATCTCGCTATAAACACATAATCAAGTCTCAACAATTCTCGTACAACCCTTTCAAAATTATGATACCAAAACACTTGCCACTTCAAGGGCACATAAAAGGAGAGACATTGACCAACAATAAAAACAAGCCTTTGGAAGACTCTCAAAAAGTTTACACTAGGGTTTCCCCATCAAAGAACTGACAACAAAAATTGCAAGGCCACAAGAACTATTTTCAATTCAAATATAATGAGTAAATAAACCAAAATAAGATCAACAAACGTAACAACAAGATTTCCCCTGCCTCTGGAAGCCCAAAAAAAATTCAAATACTCAAGGTCTCACCAATGAGGGTAAGCCAAACAATAAGAGTTTCCAATCAACTAACAACACAAATTTAAGAAATAGAAATCCTCTCAAAACTTGGGAGTAGCTCAAGAGAAATTCATACCGAGACAACACCATCAAAATTATCCTACACTCACCAACACTTCCAAGGCACCAAATTAAAGAACACCTTAAATACTCAACCACTCACAACTCCACAAAACACTCGCATAATGAACAACAACCAAAAATTCAAATGAGAACTATATTTAATAACCAATCCATTAACGACCAGAACTAAATAACTTTACAACTTACCCATCTAAATTACTCAATTAACTAAAAAAAATCATGATAACCATCACAAGTATTCTAAAAGACTCATCCATAAAGAGAACTTACAAATCAACCATTAAATGAATATAAAGGAAGTCAATTTTCAAAAGATTAAAATCCCATTTCACCAATAACCTATCCAATTCAAGAATACCCTAATCAATCTCTAACCATGCCCATACATTCAAATTTCTCCTTTCTTCTATCAACATAATTGAAAACTACTTAATAGTTGGGTAGTTAACTCATTATCATTTCATAACTACTTATGTTCAAAACATTATTTCCACTTTCCTTTCATCATACTAACTTAACACTTACTTCCAATATTTAAATTAATTGTGAAAACCACTTAAGACCAATTGTTTATACTTTAAAATGATAATAATAACAATAATCTAAATACTACATATTAAAACTTACCACCTTAAAATCTTAAATCTATCTAAATAAATTTACACACATAAATACATTTTAAAACCACTACATATATATATATATATATATATATATATATATATATATATATATATATATATTTTAACATTAGAATAACTAGCAAAGATCAATCTTAAACCAAATCTGGCATATATCAAGAGGTCTCTAACAGACTTCAAATGCCAAACCCTATTTTTTTAGTACCTATATGGTGGTCGGATTCAGTAATTACAATTCAAGTATTTTTGCCACCGCCTGCCATGTCATATCCATGTTTATGATGGAACTATTCTAGTTATATTTTCACTCAGATATCTCCACACTATGACATGTATATATTGTTTAAAGCATTCTACTCTTTTACGAATCAATGGCCATTGCCAAATTGAATGATGTGTCATTTTATTCTAATTTGTGATCCCATAATAGCATGTCTGCCGTACATTTATGTCTCTTAAACAATGGGAATAGATATTTGGTTAAGCACAATTATAAATGCAAAATATTCCAAATGAATAAATACTCAACAAGAAATAATACGAAGAGGTGATTTTTATTTGAGAAAAAGCTACATCACCTCAGATGTTTAACAAGGTATACATATAAGGTGGAGTCACAAGTTTCCTCACCTGAACTATATCATGTGTCCTTCAAAACATGGAAGAATGCATGCAAGGGAGCAAATTGTGGATAAACTATGAAGGCTATTATTTAGTTGGAAATGCTTATAGCAAGAACCAAAGATGTCAAGAAATAGCAAAGAGATACAACAGGTGGATTGGCAAGGTTCATTTTACTCCTAAGCCTGATTGAATTAAAAAACAACTGATTTCACTTCTTATCCTAGGTAGCAAAAGGAATCAGAGATTTTATTTAAAACTATACACCCCATCATGTTCAAGTGCGCCACTGTGACAGGTTATCAATGAAACCAGAGAGATTATTTGATTTACTACACCTTTGCTAGTCTAAAAGTTGCAGCTGTGACGGGTTGCCAATGGTTTCAGGGAGATTATTTAATTCTGTACAACGCCTCAACTCTAAACAACGTAACAGTGACAGACTGCCAAGTATATTAGAAAGTGAATATTGGAATTTGGGAATATCGCCATCTCCTTACTTTATTATAGTTATTTTCAAGTGTTGTAGCTATGAAAGATTGTTAGAAGAATCAAGCAGTCTATTTAAAACCTTTAAACTCCCTAATAAGTTTAAGTGCTATGGATAAGACTAGTTGACAAAGGAAACAAAGAGATTATTTTAACCTCTTCAACATTCTATTTGCAAGTACTTAGATGTCACATATCGCCAACGAAATTAGGAAGGTTACTTAAATGTCCAAAATATTTTATGTTCCAGTGTTACGGTTGTGACAGGTTTTGAATATTTGCAGTTGCAGACTGGTAACTCAAAAACACATAATTATTCATCACTCCTTACTGACATTGTGGTTGCTATGGTCAAAGGCCTGAAATGCAACTGGGGTTAGCTCCAATGTATAAACTAATGTTGCAACCTCAAGTAACAATGATAATGAAGACGAGGAAGAGAAACAGAAACTGAAAGCCGAGATAAATGGATGGAAAACAGGCATCTCCAAGGCAACCTTACAATCTGAAAACAAATAGGAGATGACTACAGAACAACAACGCTGAAAATGACAAGCATAGCATGCATGGAAAATGAATGAGGAGACTACAAGGAGATTGGCTGCAGGGGCGTAGGTACATAAGATAGATTTACTGAAAAGACTATAGAAACTTTCAAGCAGTGAAGAAGAAAACTCACAAGCGAATGCAGAAGAATGGTGTAGAGCCAGTCTCCACCATGTTTCTCTCTTCCCCAGCGTTCCTCTTCTAACCATCTCTTCTCCTTAGTTCTCAGGGGCCTGCGTTGTCTCCAGACTGGTTGCCTAACTTCCTTTCCTTCCCTAATCTTAGATCTTTGACCCTGTAAAACCCCCCCCGCAGGCAGAGCTACATTTTCTTTTTGTTTTTCCATCTTCCCGTTTTTCCCCCGATTCTACCCATTCCATAAGCTAAATATAGTTATTATTTATTTTTCATATTCTACAGTTCTCTTCGACTTCCAAATGCTCTAAAGGTGTAGTTTCTTTCTAGCTTTTCTTGTTTTAAAACACTTCAGCTTCCTATCTCCTTATCCATAATTATCTTTTCAAGATTATTTTGTTCCTAATTATTATTAACTTCAATTTAACACAACAATTTAAATCAATTTATCTAATAATATCACTTTTACTTTTAACAAATTAGTTTAATTTGATCATTTGTTCTAAATCATTTGATTTAATTTAATTGATTATTATTTTAATTTCTAATTATATTTTAAATAACCTTCCAAATCACTTATGATTTAATTAATTATTTAAACATGACTACTAACATATGATATTTTTCACACAATCAAATAACACAGTAATCAATGAAGCACACACAAATACTCACACAAAAGTCCAAAACAACCGACACGAAGGGGCACTACAATAGCACTAGAGATATGGACATATTGGAGAAAATGGTTTAAGGACCTTGAAAAATAAAAAACTTTTTGAAGGGTTGATTGATTGTAATTTATGTGAGCATTGTATTTATGGTAAAAAAAATTACATTCATTTTTACTTGAGTTCTCACAAATATTATGGTGTATTAGATCTAATTCATTATGATGTGTTTGGTCCTGTAGACATTCCTTCTATTGGAAAATCTATATATTATGTTTCATTTATTGATAATTATAGAAGTATATGGGTATATTTTTTAAAGAGTAAATATTAAGTTTATAGTATATTTAAGGAATTTATAGTAATTCTTGAGTTGTAGATTGGAAAAAAAATAAAATGCTTGAGGATTGGCAATGACAATGAATTTCACTCTAATTATTTTGATAGATTTTGTAAATGTAACACAGGAAAACAAGCAAGATCAAGCAATACAGTGCATAAACTAAAACTAAACCTACACTAACAACAAAGAACAATGGAATATAAAAAAATCATAAATAATAGAAAGATCTCACCAAACATATATGTAATTCCATGAATAACCTCGATTGCACTTCTCCATTTTTCCGTTGTATGATAATTGCCCTCAAATTTCTCTTGAGTGTGCAAGTATAGCCTCATGATAGTGTTATTAGCAAAACATAGAAGATTCTAAAGTTGATTGCTTCCAAAACTCATAAGATTTTGGGAGGAGTAATAATGATGAAGGTAAAGCCAATTTATAGAAAATATGATTTTTGAATGACATGCTCAGATTAAAAGATAAATCAATGATTAAGATTGAAAGATGTGACATGCATTCAAATTAGGGTTGAATTAGTGTGAGTTAAAAAGCATAAAAGGTGGAGATTAAATTAAATAATAATTTAATCTTTAGTTAAAACTGTTCAAAACTCAGAAGAATAAAGTTTGCATGTAAAGATAAAGATTGTCAAAGATAGACGATGAGAATAAATTAATTAAATAATTAAAGTTATTTAATTAATAAAAGTTTGCACGTAGAAGATAAGAATAAATCTAGATAACTGAATGATTAACACAAAAAGTCTATTCGTTAAAAACAATTAGATAAATCTAGACATAAGTGATAAATGACTAATTAGATAACAAAGAGATTATCTAATTATAAAGGAATATGCTAAGGATAAATTATTTTAAGAAATAAATAATAATTTAATTCAGCATTCAAGATTTAAGATTAAATTAAATAAATAAAGATTTATTTAATTAAAGATAGAAAAGGCTCAAGAATAATTAAATAATTAAAGTGATTATTTAATTATAGTCGAAAGAGTGATAGGAATAAATTAAATAATAGTTTATTTAATTTTAGAAAGAAGATAAACTTAATTAGCGACATGAATTAAATTAATTAATTAAGGACTAAGGGTAAAAAATGAATTAATTAAATAATTAAAGTTATTTAATTAATAGAGGACAAATGAATTTAGAAAATAATTAAATAATTAACATTATTTAATTATGAAAATGAAGATTAGAATTATGATAAAAATTAGAGTCGCAGGCCTAGGCCAATTTTTAGTGTCTACATTTTGCCCCTCTTTGATATAATGCAATTTATCGCATTGTGTCAAAGAAAAAGATATGCCTTGGTGAAAGTAGGATGATGATGGATGACGAGGAAGTAGTGGTATGCCCCCTCGAGAGGACAAGTGGGTTCGAAGAACAAGAGTGTGCTCTTGAAATGAATGAGAACTAGAAGATGAAGGAAAAAAAGGATAGAGGAACATAGACAAGGGTGGTGAAGATGCAAAAAAGAAGAAATGTTAGAGCGGAAAAAATGAATAATAGCATAGAAGACCTGGATATTAGTACTAGAAATCTTCAATGTTTTTCCGAAACATAAAATCCCTTGCATTAATCATCATTGGGCATTAAATGATACAAATGGATAACAAACACCATGATATGAGATAGACCAAGGTGTACAAGGTCATCCGCTTGCTAAAAATAGAGTCATAGACAAGGATTTTCCTAACTCATACTAAGGGAAAAGTTGCCCTAGTCTTTTTGTTAAGAAAAATCATAGACAACAATCAAATAAAAGATGAGTCATGAGACATCATTGGTCCTCTAAATCCTTCATGGGACATCCTCGAGGAAGCTAGTAACCTGGCTCAAAGACAAATCTAAAAGACAGTCAACAAACAACAGTCAAAGAAAAAGAGTCCTAAGACATCCTTGCTTCTCTAAATCCTTCATGGCATCCTTGAGAAAGCTAGTAACCAAACTCAAAGAGAAAGTCAAATGAAAAAGATAAGACAAAACAAGCAATAATGTCAACAACCAATACAAATATTTGCCAAAATTTGATCATGTTTGTTATTTAATTGATGTTTGATAAAGCCTAGTTTCAAGAATGACACATACCGTATAAGACATTGAGTCTAGTTTCGATTGTGTGACTATCTATATAAGGAAATGATAAAGCCTGGTTTCAGAAAGACACGTACCGTATAATACATTGAGTCTAGTTTCGATTTTGTGACCACCTGTGTAAGGCATTGATGATTGTTTGACAGTGTCTATTTTCAGGAAGGACTCATCCTGTATAAGACATAGGTTGATTGTTTTGATGATTGCTTTGGATTTTTTTTTTATTTGACTTGATGACGTTGTTGAATTGTTTGTCTTGTTGATACATGACTTGTTTTGATTTTTTGACAATGGTTTGCGTTTGTTAAGAATGTTCATCTTATTTTGACTAACATGATGAACCCTAAAGGACTAACCTAGTGTGGCCTCAGGGCCTCATCGATTGATGGCCTTGCCTACATTATACACACAGAGACCTCGTAGTTTGACTAGAATTTGACCGACAAGACTGACTAAAAAAGATTTGATATACTTAAAGATATCTGACATGTGTGATAGTGACTGTAACGAACCCTAATGAACTGACCTAGTGCGGCCTCGATTATCGATTGATGGCCTTGCCTACGTTATACATGTAGAGAACTCGTAGTTTGACATGACCAATGACTTTTTTTTATAGACTAAGGATTGAGTCATGATTTTATATAGACAAACCTAAAAAGACTGACCTAATGCCTTGGGGGCACATTGACAGATGGCCTTGTCTACATCCAGTCGTAGAGGCAACGTAGTTCAACAATGAAAAAGATTGACTAGTGCGAATGACTTTGACTCTATTTTTTGGATTTTTTTGAAATTTTTCTGGATGTTTTTGGGTTATTTGACATGTTTTGATTTTTTTTGGTCTTTTTGAAGTTTTATGATGTTTTTGGATTTTTTTAGGATATTTTGTGATGTTTTGATGTTTTATGAAGATCGTGACAAATGCATGTGAATGATGCCTATAAGCAAATGAGCAAGCATGCACAAGAATCCAAGGACAACCATGATTTTTCCCCTAGTCAAGCTGAAAATCAATTGACAAGTGATGATGACAATGAAGTTGTTTGATGTGGGAAGGACACATCTCAAAACAATTTGAGGATGACGATAATGTGACTAAAGGATCAAGGTTTGCAACAAGGCTAGAAGCAAAGCCAATTTTTTTTTTGAATGATGCGCTAGGATGCATAGCAAGATTGTATGGATTGGGCTTGTGTGCCGTTGTATGCTAATTTCCCTTAGATTTCTCTTAAGTGTGCAAGTATAGCCTCATGATAGTGTTATTAGCAAAACATCAAAGATTCTAAAGTTGATTGCTTCCAAAAATCATAAGATTTCGGGAGGAGTAATAATGATGAAGGTAAAGCCAATTTATAGAAAATATGTTTTTTGAATGACAAGCTCAGATTAAAAGATAAATCGATGATTAATATTGAAAGATATGACATGCATTCAAAGTAGGGTTGAATTAGTGCGAGTTAAAAAGCATAAAAGGTGGAAATTAAATTAAATAATAATTTAATCTTTAGTTAAAATTGTTTGAAACTCAGAAGAATAAAGTTTACATGTAAAGATAAAGATTGTCGAAGATAGATGATGAGAATAAATTAATTAAATAATTAAAGTTATTTAATTAATAAAAGTTTGCACGTAGAAGATAAGAATAAATCTAGATAACTGAATGATTAACCCAGAAAGTCTATTTGTTAGAAATAATAAGTTATTAAATCAATAGATAACTGACTGATCAAATTAGATCTAGACATAAGTGATAAATGGCTAATTAGATAACAAAGAGATTATCTAATTATAAAGGAATATGCTAAGAATAAATGATTTTATGAAATAAATAATATTTTAATTCAACATTCAAGATTTAAGATTAAATTAAATAAATAAAGATTTATTTAATTAAGATGGAAAATTCTCAAGAATAATTAAATAATTAAAGTGATTATTTAATTATAGTCGAAAGAGTGATATGAATAAATTAAATAATAGTTTATTTAATTTTAGAAAGAAGATAAACTTAATTAGCGACGTAATTAAATAAATAATATTTATTTAATTAATCAAGAAGGGATAAAGGTAAAAAATGAATTAATTAAATAATTAAAGTTATTTAATTAATAGAGGACAAATGAGTTTAGAAAATAGTTAAACAATTAACATTATTTAATTATGAAAATGAAGATTAGAATTATGATGAAAATTAGAGTCGTAGGCCTAGGCCAATGTTTAGTGTCTATAGTAAATATTGTGGTATTCATAGATAAAAGAAAAATTCGTATTCTCACAACATAATAGAATTGCAGAAAGAATGAAAATGGCACTAATGGAGAAGGCTAGGAGTATGCTTAGTGGTGTTGGTATAGAACAAATATTTTGGGTTGAAGCTATTGCAAATGCTTGCTACTTGATTAATAGATCTCCTACATCAACTCTTGTTGACAAAACACCTATGGAGGTGTGGTTGGGTCACAGGCCTTCATTGAGATATCTTATAGTTTTTGGTTCCAATGCATATGCACATGTAGCAAAGGAGAAGCAAAAATAGTTGGAGAATGAAGATGCGAAATGTATCTTCATTGGGTAAAATTATAGTGTGAAAGGATACAAGCTTTGGGATCATGTTGCACACAAGGTAATATATAGTAGAAGTGTGATTTTTAAATAAACTAAGCCTTCTTCTGTCATATTGTAGCTAGAACAAAATAAACATAAATATGTGATTCAACTTCATTCTATACCTAAAAAAGTTGAATCGAGGTCCCTAGATAGACAAGAAGTTGAGGAGAGCTCATCTAGATTTGAATCTTTAGAAGAGGAGGAAGTACATCCAAATAAACTTTCTCAAAGGTCTAAAAGGCATAGAAAACCACCTGAAAGGTATTCACTTGATGACCAAAGATGTATTTTTTCTTTGAATACTAACATGATGAACCTAGATATATAGAAGAGGCATTAGGTATAAATGATGCAAAATATTTGAATATTACTATGGATGATGTAACACCAAATTTGAAAAATAATGATACATAAGATCTAGAACTATTTCTTGAAGGATGAAAACCCATTGGTTGAAAATGGGTGTTCAAGAAAAGATTGGTTTAGATGGAGGTATTGAGAATTACAAAGCACAATTGGTCGCAAAGGTTACTCTTAGGTTGAGGGTGTTGATTACAGTGAGATATTTTCTTTTGTGTAAAAATGACATGGATTAGATTATTTATTTCTATTATTGTTGCTTAGATCTATATTTTGAGAAGATGGATGTAAAGATAACTTTCTTTCATGGTAATTTGGAGTCCAGGATATTTATATGACATAGCTAGAGCACTATGTGGTGAAAGGTAAAAGTAATTTGGTTTGTAAATTGAAGAAATATTTATATGGTTGAGCAAACAGTTCTAATATGTGGTGCCAAATTTTTTATACATATGTGTTGAGTTTGGGATTTGAGTGTTGTAAATGAAATCACTGTGTCTACTATAAAGTTGATGGCGATCGTTTCATATTTATTATGTTATATGTTGATTATAATTTATTTATTGGTAAAGGGAAGTGAATGATTTTAGATCTAAAGTCTCAACTTGCAACTAAATTTAAAATGAGATATCTTGGTGTAGCTAAAAAAATTCTTGGGATGAAAATAAGAAGAGATAGAGTGAATAGAAAAATATAGCTTGGCTAGAGTAAGTATGTTGATTCAATTAACAAAGGTTTAATAGGAAAGATTACAAACCATTGTGTGTTCCTTTTACAATTGGAATGAAGTTATCTACTTCACATTTTCCAACATCCCTATCGGAGACGAAATAAATGAGAAGAGTGTCTTACCAAAGTGTAATTAGAAGTTTGATGTATGCTATGATTTGCAATAGAACAAATATTTCCTTTAAGCAATGGGAGATCTTTCTAGATATATGTCTAATCTTGGTAGAATTCATTAGGATGCAATTAAAAGAGTCTAGATATTTGCAAGGTACATCAAATTATTCCTTATGTTATCATGGTGATTTTATAGGAGATGAATATTCCCTTGATATTCATGGCTATGTGGATTTAGATTGGGTAGATGATGTTGATAGTAGATGATCCACTAGTGCTTACATGTCTACTTTAATTCATGGTAGAATTAGTTGGTTGAGTAAGTGACAAGTTGTTTTTTCTTTGTCTACTACTAAATGAGTATATGTAAATCACTCATGCTTGTAAAGAAGCCATTTGTCTTAAGATACTATGTTCATATATTGAAATAAAAGAAGGTGTAGTGATAGTTTATTATGATAGTCAAAGTGCGATTTTCCTAGATAAGAACTCAACATTTAATGCCTAGACAAAGCACATTGATGAACAATATCATTTTGTAAAAGATATGGTTAAGGATGTTAGGGTGAGGCTTTAATGAATGTTGTTTATATTCTTAACTAAGCCTATGAGAATAGAGAAGTTTATATTGTGTTCAAGGTCTATGGGTCTCTTGGACCCTAGAAATTAAATCATGATGTTGACACTTCCTTTTCTCTTGATAAATGTTCGATAATTGAGAGAATGTTAGGAAAAAAGTGTCTCAAATTTGTAATTATAAAAGGTTAAATTTGAGCATAAATAGCTTCAAAATTTTCCCACAGCTACAAAATGGCCAAATAAACATGTTGGTAAATTTTTGACCCAAGTCCACGTCTATATATTTCAAGATATTAAAGTTTTTATTTTCAAAAGTTTAAAAATTAATGTTGAGGAACTTAGAGGATATTTTGTGTCTAAAAGTGGTCACAACTATAAAATTAGGTTATAGCTTGGTAAAGCATTTCATGAGATTTCTAGTGGTTAAAATGGTTCATCAATCAGACCCCTAGATCAAAAGTTGTGGCCTCTGAAAGTTGGGTCTCTTGAATTGAGAAATGTGAAAACATGTTGGACACATAAAAGAGTTGGAAGGGGGAGTTACACATCTTGGTGTGTGTTTGGATACATCATAGGGAATATTTTATTGGAGATAAGTTGGGCACTACTTTTTGGGTGGTTTTATCTCATGGTTTTATACATACTATTTTACGGTTTCATGTAAACTGTATCTCCTATATATTAGGTGCTTGAGATGGAGGTTGAGTGTGAGATTATTATAGATGTCGAGTTTCCTTTGGATCTCTAGTTGGTGATACTCTTCAGAGATCTTGCTTTGCAAGTATAAAGTAATCTTGTTGATTTATGAATAAAAAATTGGGTAGATTTTGGAGTGTGGGGTTGTTCTATCGAAAGGGTTGTCCCCACATAAATCACGTAAATTTAGTTTCTATAACTATTGTAAAGATCTATTTTTTTTCATAACCCTCATCTCAAGACTAGTGTAGTAACTTGTTTTTATACTTTAGCTTCTTTGAAATTTCCACTTTACCATTTGTTTGAGGGTGATTTGGTGATGAGTTTTTATGGCTCACTTGGAAATGATTAGTGAAGGTTATAATAAATTTTGACATGAATTTAGGGCCTCAATTTTTAATAATAGATCTTGGTGCTCCAAATTTGAGAATTATTCTATTATAAGGAAAATTTGTAATTTTCTCTTCCTTGGATACCTTGAATGCTTGTACCTCTACCTATTTTGCAAGATAATTGGCACAGATAAATATGTATTATTTTCCTTGAGATGGTGGATCAATGGGCCCTATGAAATTCAATCTCCATTTATCAAATAGTTTGAGGACTATTTGAGGCTAAAGAGGCATCTTGCTGGATGTTGTTGGTCTTCCCATTCTTTGGGATTCCTTACAATGCTAGACATATCTCTTAACATCCTTGTGCATAGAGGGTCAATAATACCTGATGCTTAAGGTTTTATGGGAATTCATTTTTGATGAATAATGTTCTCTTGAAGGATCATTACGATAGGCTTGAAAGATACTATAGGTTTATCGGTTCTTACATACCTACACAAAAGCAAATCAAGTCCAAACTTAAATAATAAAATATTAACCCATTAGAAAATTTATGATTTCCCTTAATAGTCTCCTCTATTTTATAGAAAAATATGGTGAAAATGATCTCATAGCCAAATAATTTTCTATATCCATGAACCAAGGCACATTTATGGATATAACAATTAATTGGTTGTATGGGAATTCATCTTTGACTAGTTCATATTTATCTTTGTGATGTATCCTAGATAAAAATCAGCCACTACATTAAATTTTCCAGATGATTATATTGAATTCTTGGAGAAGTAATAGCCATCTAATTACTACCCACTCATTATAGTTTATTAATTAAATATTTAATGGCTAAGTGATATATTTACACGGTAACCTTATAACCTATAATATAATAGAAAAAAATGTTGATATTGTGCACAATATCTAGAAATTCTTTTTCCATAGTGGTGTAGATCCTTTATGTAGGAGTTAAATTTTTTCTACTAAAGTAAATGACATATTTTCCTCCATTTTCACCTGCTTGTCCTAGAACAACACTAATGACATCATTTGAAGCATTTGCATAAATATAAAATGGTAAATTCCACTTGGGTTCACATAATACTTGTCAAATTTTCTTTGATAATTTTGAATGTGGTTTGAAATTCTAAAGTCCAAGAAAAATAAATATCTTTCTAGAGCAAGAAAAACATGGTGCCTAATTTTTTTCTAAAATTCTCAATGAACCTTTGGTAATAACCAATATGTCTAAGAAAGCTTCACACATTAGTCTGAGTTTTTAGGGCTTCTAACTTTTATATTACTTCACTATTTTTAGAATCAACTTTAATGCTCTCAATAGAGATATGATGTCCCAAAAAAATCCCCTTTTCAACCATAATGAGACATTATTCATGACTAAGGGATAATTGGTGTTCTTCACATTATTTGAGGAATTTGTCTAAAATTTGAAGTTCCTCTTTGTAGGTATTACCATGAAATATAAAATTATCCATGTAGAATTCTTCATAATCATTCACAATTTAAACAAAGATGGATAACATTTCTCTTTGAAAAGTGGTTGGAGCATTACATAACATGTAGGGAAGGACTCAATATATGAAGGTATCTAATGGGTAGGTGAAGGTGGTTTTATACCAATTTTTTGGAGTCACTTGTATTTGATTGTAGCCACCAAATCCATCCAAAAATGAGAAGTTTTACCAGCTATATTATCAAGGACTTGGTCAATGAATGGTAAAGGGAAATAGTCTCTATAAGTTACCTTGTTGAGTTCCCTATAATCCACATATAATTTCCATTTCCCACCTTTATTTGGTACAACCAAAAGAGGTTAAGCCCATTTTCTATCATATATTGGATATATGAATCCTACTTGTAGAAGTTTTTAAATTTCTATTTTAACTAGCTCTCAAATTGTATAGTTAAGCCTTGTAGCATCGTAAATTGTCACCCTTGAAAATTTTACACTAGATTTAGCTCCCCCTCATGTGCCTGGACCTAATTGTGTGTTTGATTTTCCCGTTCCATAATAATCTTTGAAAAATTAGAGTTGAATTGGGAATTAATGGATTATTATTTATTTACTGATGCTTAAGGCCCCAAAATGGGTTTTTACTAGGGTGCCCAATGCCCCTATCCTACCTATTTTAGCCCCAATTCAAATATGTAAGTTTTGAAATTTTAACATTTTTAAATCCAAAGTCTTTTGTCAGCTATTAGTAATTAATTATCAAGAAATTAGAGAATTGCATATAAATACAAGTATTTTTCACCATTTGAAATCCTAATAAGAATTAGAAATTTTGAGAAGAAATCCTAGCATTTTGAATTGGGAAATTGAGCAGTTAAGAGAAAAAATAGAAAAATTATAGTAGCATTATTTCAGTCAAGTATCATGTTAGCAAATGATCATATTTTCATGTGAGTTTGTTTATGTTTCATTTCTATTTGTTTTGTGAGTACTAACACTTGCAGGACTTCAAATTGAGCATCCAATTCTCCTTGAAGGTGATGAGTACAATGACTTCAATCCATCAAGGAATGCAAGTTTGAGTGGTAAGTTGCAACAATTGTCACTTTATCACTTGTTTATCATTTAGCCTCTACCCAACCAAGGGTAAGCTCTCTTTTACATCATCATAGCCATTGTGAAGGTAGAAATACCAAAATAGGGTTTGAATTAGGAAATCTTGAAGGGAACACAATCTATTGAGAAGGGGCTTAGTCAGTAGATCAAATCTATTTAAAATTCTTAACTTTGACACAATTATTAGAATATATTATTCTTCAAAACAAACCAAACATAATAAATCAAAACATAAAATCATAAAGCACACAAGTGAACACCAAATTTATGTGGAAGCCCAAGATGGGAAAAACCATAGTGAGAATAGATTCTTGGATATATTGTCCAATCTAGCCTCACAATGTAGAGATATACAAGTGAATTTACACATTGAAGTAGGCACCAACCTGCTGGAGACACTAGTCCCCTATTGTGTTTGTAGGCATCAACCTACTAGAGACACCAATCCTCAATTGAATCAGTACAATAGGTAGAACACTAGTTGTAACAAATTAAAAGTATAAAGCTTTAGGAATCTTTAAAGTAACACAACACATGCCAAAGTCACATCTGATAATCTTCCTCATCACATATGATCTTCTGATACTGGTACAAAACTAAAATGCAACTATTCCTTTTATTTCACCACCTTCTCTTCAATTTGCACTAGCAACCAACTCTTCTTCATGCAAGTGTAATTCTAATTCATGTAGACACACACACACACACACTTATACAACACATCTAAACATTTGAAATATATACACATGACATTACATTAACACTCTTTTATGTCAGCCAGGGATCCAAAAATAGGTAGGACAATATAAGTTGGACCTAAATTCAAATTACATGAAACGTGTAACAGGTTGGTCCAAAAACAGATTTTGTTACGATGAAAAGAACATAATACTGTGCGCTACCACAATAACCTTAAGTAGGTCCTATCTTAACACCCCACACAAGTTTTTAATTTTGCACACTACTAGCCATTACCACACATTCCTTGAACACCAATTGGTTGACAAACAGACACAAAGAGACTTCTATCATTACAAGATTTTTGCATGTTGAACATATCCTCTAGAAACTCTGGAATATGATAGAAATAGTGTAGGCATACTCTCCTTTGAAATTGTAGAGCAAAACTACATTTTTGAAATAAATGCAAACCATAATTGTATTGTTAGAGAAATATATGCCCTAAGAACTAAATTGGAACATTTCAGTACAAACTTCTAGACCACCATTGCTATAGAGAATAGGTGCAAGCATACATCAGTCATAAAAACACTCCTCATAACTAATAATATATATATTTTTATTTTGCATACTGATAGTAAAATTAACAACAAAGATCATACAAAGCTTTTGACATCAATGACATTACTAACAACCTTTGACATCAATTACAACTTGTGTTGAACAATCTCCCCCTTTGTCATTGACAAAAAATAAAAAAATACTGGGCCACCAAACCAGCTGACTACACATGAAGATATTTCTCCCCCTTGGAAGATATAGCATTTTGAGTTCCACTTCTCCCCCTTTCACATCAATGATAAAGTTCAATAATCATTCTCCCCCTTTGTATCTAATTTCTCCTTTCTATATTTTTGGAACTATGCACAATCTAGAAATGTTTTTCTCAGATAGACTTCCCCTTAGTCCATGCTACACAACTTAAAAAATACTCCACAAGACAACCCAAAATTCTTGCGGTAGGGAGACCAAGCTCCCCCTCAACCTATGCTTCCTCTTGCTTCAAGAGGAAGGATCAATAAATCCAAACTTCTACCATAGAAACTCAAATGTATCCTTAGGAAGTGGTTTTGTGAATATATCTACTACTTGATCCTTTTTCTCAACATACTACAACTTCACCTTTGTTTTAACAACCTTCTCCCTTAGAAAATGATACTTGATTGCAATGTGTTTTGTTCTTGAATGCATTACTAGATTCTTTGAGATATTTATAGCACTATTGTTATCACAAAGAATAGAGATGGGTTAATCAAACTCAATTTTCATCTCCTTCAAATTTTGCTTCATCCATAATACTTGAGTGCAAAATGATACTACAACAATATATTTTTCTTTTGCTGTAGATAATGAAATTGAGTCTTGTTTCTTGCTCTACTAGGACACCAAACTATCACCAAGAAAGAATGCACCACCACTTGTGCTCTTTTGGTCATCTATGGTTCTTGCCAAATCTACATGTGTATGTAGTCAGAGTGCAATTTTCACTCTTAGGATACCATAGTCCAAAATACATAGTAGCCTTCAAATATCTGAATATTCTCTTTACTACTTTAATATGAGTTTCTTTAGGTGTTTCTTGAAATATAGCAACCACTCCAACCACTTGCATTATATTTTATCTATATGTTACATACAAAAAAATACCTATCATGGATCTGTACAAGGTCTAATCTATGAGTGAAGATTCATCATATTTACTCAACTTGCATCCTGTAACCATAGGCGTTCCTACTAGTTTGTAGTTTTCCATTTTGAATTTTCTTAACATTTCATTTATGTATTTGTTCTATGATGAAGGGTACTCCCCTTACCTACAAAATCTCACTATATACACATGGAAAGAGCAACCAGATACTAGAAGAGAACAAATATGTTCATTTATTACTTGATTGAAATTACAGATGAGGGGCCATCAAATGGGCTTCCTACATGCATCTACCGACAGGAAGATATGAGTTTCCCTCTGTTCAAAACTGTAGACTATTCTCACACTTCTACCACACCCTATTCTTGCATTTCTTCATCATTTATATTTCCCTCTAGTTCTCTAGGTCGACCTTACTCAAAAAAAATTATTCTTGTCCTAGTACCATTCTTCATCCAATCAACATTCAAAATTTTTGAGTCCTTATATTGTAATCATCACTGGCAAATGAAATTATATTTCACAACAACGATGTGAAATATCCAACATTGTTTCACCATGTGTTGTGACCAAACTCGCCATCCTTGCCATTGACTATCTTCGTATATCTATCGTTATCGACATATCACCCAAACTCTAGCTCAACTTCAGCTGATGACATCATGTTACACCGACACCACATTTTGATCCATCAGGGAGACCACAAGTCATCTTCTACCGATACAAGGGAGTCCTGATGATGAATGCTTGCACACTGAGGAAACCATTAGACCATCAGGGGAACGAAATAGGAGGTTCCGCAAACGTAGTTGAGTCACACTGATTGGGCCATCAAAGAAACGCAGGTCAGAGTCCCACCAAAGATGCTTGCTCATGCCGACAGAACATAATTCCAGATCCACATGCAATCAAACCATCAACCAGATAGGGGAAATCGTCCTGCCCAAGGGAACCCTCATGTTGACAAATTTCACACACTCAACTGCGCTACACTAACACCATCAATTTTTCGTTGGAACACTGGGTGTAGTCATGCTGATATGTTATCCCTCTGCCAATATAGCTCCATGCACAACTCACCCTTTGTTGTCATCATTATGTCATTGGAAGTTGTAGGAAATTCACACCAATATGTCCAGGTTTCGCCGATAAGCCATTCAACCCTTATTTGAAACAAACAAACACAATTTTTTTTTTGATGATGCAAGATTGCTCTTCACCCAAGATGCTCCTGCATCAGACACCCCAAGTAAGTGAAATGTTCCTCGAGTTGGTAAAATTAGGAACATTGGATGGTGCATGGGATGGTAATCCCATGTTTATTCTTGACCCATAGCTGCTCCTTATCCACATGAGCCTTCCCCCTTATACTCTTCTGCTCAACCTCAGCTCTCAAGTCGTCTCCATCTATGTTCTCATGATTCTCTGAATGAATTCCTACCACTGGGCCACCTCTATACACACCACACCCTTTTGTGCTGCTACTCCTTGTGCCTTTGTTGTGCTACTGCAATAAATCAAAACTTAATTTTCTCTTTCCTCTTGAAACTTGATCTCTGAACTAATATAAATCATTGTAATTACTTTATTCCTCTTTATCTACTCATTGTTTCACTGCACTACAACAAAGAATAGATTTAGATTATTTTAGCTACTTTTCCTTCTCTTTTAGAGGAGTCAACATATACTACTTCCCATCTTTCTAGATGGTATATTCATTCCTCCTACCATCATAGATGGCTTCCTTGTCAAACTGCCATGGCCTACCTAATAACACGACACACTGTCATAGAAATTATGTCACACAACACCTTATCTCTATAAGAACCAATCTGAAAACCCACTAAACATTTTTCTCTCACAATAATTTTGTGCTCCTTCTGCAACCAACAAACCTTGTATGGACTAGGATGCTTACTCCTTTTCAAACCTAGTTTTTCCACCATTTCTTTCGAAACTAATTTATCTATAATACCACTATCAACAATAACCTTACAACACTTACCTCTAGCCTTGCACACAGTTCAAAAGAGATTCCTTCTTTGGGATGGTTTCTCCTCCATCATCTTTGGAGTCACAAACACTCTTCTCATCATGAGAGATTCACCTTCTTCTGGTTCTGCTACTTCTAAAAATGTATTACACTCCTCATCTTCTTGTGCCAAGTGGTTTCTTGCCGCACTCTTCTTGCTGCCCTCTTGTATTTGATCACACTCGACTGCATGATGACCAACTTCTCCACACTGGTAACATCTAAATAAAATCCCTCTACTGCTACTACCACATCCTCTTGCTAGTACCTCCTTTTCTTTGGTGTTTTGGCCCACTTCTTTGCTCCATTTGGGATTGGATTCTTCCTCAATATGCTTTCCTTTACTACTACTTGCTTGTCCCTTTTTAGTTCCAAATCTTCCCTAAATTTTGGAATTGTTTATTTTCCTCTTCATTAATTTCTCCTCCACCTTCAATGCATACTGGTATGCTTCCTCAATTGTGGTAATCTTCAGCATAATCATCTCATCCTATATATTAAACCTTAAGCCATTCACATACCTGGCTATCTTTTCCCTATCTATTTCATGCCTTCTAGATTGAATAGCTAGATTATTAAATTATTCTGTGCAATCTTTTACACTCATATCTTTTTGCTTCAAATTTTGCAATTTCTTGAACAACTCCATTTTGTAATCTGCAGGTATGAATTCCTTCTTCAACTTTGTCACCATCTGGTTCCACCTCGTTATTTGGGGATCTCCATCCATTTCTCATTCATTCTACAGTCCTTTCCACTATAACGCAACATGCCCTTTCAATTTTGTTTGAGCTATCTTTACCTGCTGTGGGTCTTTAATGTCCTCCAATTTGAAGTACTCCAATTTTCCAATCCAATTGATCAACTCATCTGGATTCCATGTTCCAGAAAAGTTTGGAAAATCCATCTTATTGCTCTGCATTATTCTTGAAAGAGCTCTCAAAAATATTTCTTGTTTGGAATCTACGGGTTGTTCCTCTTCTTCTTCTTCTTCTTCTTCTTCTTCTCTTTCATGTTCTTCACCTTTGATTTCTTCCCCATGCTTGCATTCTCTTCTTCTTTGTCTTCTTTCCCTTCTGTTACCGACACCTACTTCCCCTTAGTTCCTAATACCTTCAACTACCATGTCAAAAAATATTTCAAGTACAACCTCTTGTTTTCGTCTTCCTCTTCCTCTTCCTCTTCCTATTAGGGGTGACATCTCTTCCAATCAATGGGTTTAGCTCTCAACTGTTTGGGATTCCACACACACCCACAACAATCCTTTTGAGCTTTGTACTTCTGTCACTCTCTCCCATAGATCATGGTGGAGACTCTCCATGCTCAAGACAACTTGCTTTGATACCACTTGATGAAGGGTACTTCCCTTACCTACATAATCTCACTACATAGACACAGAAAGAACAACCATATATTGGAAGAGAACAAATATGTTCATTTATTACTTGATTGAAATTATAGATGATGGGCCATCAAATGGGATTCCTACATGCATCCGCCAACATGCAAGTATCCATCCAACCTTGAATACCAAGCTCTGAGAGCTTGTTTGAGTCCACACAAATATTTATTTAATATGAAAACATAATATGGATTGTTAGAACATTGAAACCCTCTCAGTTGTTCAATATAGACCTCTTCTTCTAGATATCCATTTAGAAATTCTAACTTCACATCTATTTGGTATACATTGAAATTCTTGAGTGTTGAAAGAGCTAAAAACATCCTGATTGCTTCTAGTCTTTCTACTAGAGAAAATGTCTCTTCAAAATATATGCCTTCAACCTGAGAATACCCTTTACACACAAGTCTATCCTCATTCCAGATCACTTCACATTCTTCTAGCTTGTTTCTAAAAACCCACTTGGTTCCAATCACATTCTTTCCTTTAAGTCTTGGGACAAGTTCCCAAGTTGCATTCTTCTTGATTTGACTCAACTCTTCCTCCATAGCATCTATCCAACCTTTCTCTTTTCTTGCTTCTTTATAGGACTTTGGATCTATCTTTGATAGTAATACAAAGTGTACTTCATTTTCTCTCTCAAGTCTCTTCTAGGTCTGAACTCCAATGTATTTGTCTCCTATAATCTAGTCTGTAGAGTGATTCTTCTAAACATACTTTGTGAGAGCTTTTGTAACTTCTGAATCTTCAATATTGTTGGGAATTGGTTCTTCATCATCTTCTACTTTTGGAACACTAGTAGACTAAATTGTTTCATCAAATCTCATATTTACACTTTCTACTTGATCCTCTTCGGCCTTTTCTTATGAAATCTATATGCTTTACTTCTCAAAGAATAACCAAGAAAAATACCTTCATCAGACTTGGAATCAAACTTACCCAAATTTTCTTCATCCCTTTTGATGTAGCACTTGCTTCCAAATATTTTGAGGTGTTTGACTAATGCTAGTCTTCCTCTCCATAGCTCATATGGTGTCTTATCAGTCTTGCATATGATATGAACTCTATTAAAAATATACACAGTAGTCTGAATTGCTTCTCTCCAATACATATTTGGTAGATTTTCTTAACTCAACTTTATTCTGGAAATTTCTTGTACTGTCTAGTTCTTCCTTTTTGCAAATCCATTTTTATTGCAAAGTTCTATGAGAAAAAAATTGACTCCAAATACATGCTCTTTACATAATTTTTCATACTTGTCAGAAGTGAATTATCCACCTCCATCTGATCTCAAAACCTTAAATTTTCTTCCAATTTCATTCTCTACTAATGCCTTGAATGCCTTAAACTTTAAAAAAGCTTATGAATTCTCTTTTAGAAATGTAATTCAAGTCATCCTAGTGTAATCATAAATGAGCATCATAATATACCTATCTCCTTATAGAATTTTTTTTTGATAGGTTCACATAGATCTATATGAACCAAATCCAATGGTTTTAAAGTAGAATACTCCTTAGCATAAAGTTTTCTCCTTGTCTATTTTCCTTCATGACATGGTTTGCAATTGGTAGACTGAGGAATCTTAATCTTTGGAATATACCAAACCATTCCTCTTGAGACAATCTTCACAATATCATATAATTTTATATGTCCAACCTTTTGTGACAAAGCCAACTTTCTTCTCTCTGCATGTAGTGAGACAACTTTTCCCATTCAACTCACTGAGATGATATATGCCATTGTTTCTCCTACTTCCTTCAATAATTAGTTCTCCAATACTTGATTCCTTGATTTCACTACCTTCAACACTAAAAGATAGCTTATATCCTTTATCACATATCCCCCTTACACTTAAAATATTATGCTTTAAGCATTCAACATAAAACATCATGTGTCTTTGTTTACCACCATCAAAAATCAAAGTACCCTTACCAAAATTTTTGGCAATAGATTTATTTCCAGAGTCATAGGACCTCCTTCAAATTTCTTGAAATTCATGAACTTTATTTTTTCTCCAGTCTTGTGTCTTGAGCAACTTTCTATGATCCATAGATTCTTCTCCTTCTGAGCATGTAGAGCAGTTTGAGAAATAATTGATTTCTCTGATTTCTTATCTTCTGAAACCTTCTTCCAGAATTTATTTGATTCAAGATTCCTACTTTTTTTTATCCTTTTCTTCCACTTTTCGACAAAGGACTTTCAAAATTGCTTTTTTAGTTCCTTGTAATGTGTCCAAAATTGTTGCATTTGTAGCAAATGATATTAAAATTATACAAAGGTGTAAATTCAATGTTGTTGACAAAGTTACTTCTTCTTACCAAATATTTTCTACAACCCACAAACTTATGACCTGGTGTTGTATCATTGTCTTTGGATCTTCTTCTCTTCTTCTAAATTGGATAAAGTTATCATTCTGTGTCTTGCTTTCATCACTTGCAATAATTATTTTAGACCTTGAACTTCTAGAGCTAGTCACTTCTAACAATCTTCACAAATTCTTCTATCACCTTGTTCTTTTGATCATCAAAACTATTTCAAATTTTGACATGCAAAGATATTTGACTTCCCAATATCTAATCTAGAGTTTCAATACTATTTCCAAACTTCATCTGCAACTGTTGATTCACTTTCTCAAGATCTTTTATTATTGTCACAATTTCTATTTCTAGCTTCTCATAGTCCTTATCTCTTGATTGAAATTTTTTGGTCAAAACTTATTCAATCCTTTTTGCTTCTTCTAGATGGGTCTTCATATCAATAGTCATCTTTTTTTCTTTCTTCAAATCTTGAGATACTTTTCTTTAGCCCTCATTTATTCTATAATTCTATTCTTCAACCTTTTGATTTCTTTTCCAACACATATAAATTCTTCCACAAGATCAACTTCATCTTCATTGTTTCTGAAATCTATTTCTGCATCTCCTTCAGTGATTTCAAAATCCATGAATACAACCTTTCCATTTTCATCTCCAAAGATATATTCATATTCTTCTTCAATAGTGTAGTCTTCTTCCTCATTAGTGTAGAAACCCTTATGTTTCCTATGAAATTTATTCCTTCTTTGAAATGTTTTCTTTCCATAATTTTTCTCAGTATTGTTAGAGTTCTTATGAGGAAAATTAGCCATAAAAGCACTTAAAAGCTAACTTTCCTTTATAATTTCCAAATTCATTGCAATTAAAGCACTTAAAAGCTAACTTTCCTTTTATACTTTCCAAAACCTCTTTGTAGTTTTTTTGAAAAAAAAATTCGTCTTCTGGATTTGATCCAATATCAGAATCTTGATCAGTCTCCTTCTTAGATACTTTGAAGGAAACTTCTTTCCTTATAGAATTTTCACTTTCAAATCTCATCTCAAAAGCAGTTAGAATCCCATGTAGTTTAGTCATCTTCAAAGAATTCAGATCCTTAGCTTTTTAAATAGTAGAGACTTTAAAATCAAACCTTCTAGGGAGATATTTGAGTACCTTTTTCACAATAACCTTTTCTTTCAATTCTTCTCCAAGACCTTGGATAGAGTTGACAACATCATCAACGCAGAGTAGGAAGGTGGCAATATTTTCATCTTCTCTCATGTTCAAGCTTTCAAACTGAGATCTATGAGTTTGCAACTTTTCCTCTTTGAATTTTTCATCACCTTCATAAATGGTCTCTAGTTTATCCCAAATTTCCTACACTATTTTGGATTGCATCACTTTCACAAATTTAGAGTTATTTAATCCACATAAAATAGAGTTCCTTGCCTTAGCATTGATTTCACAAGCCCTCTTTTTGGCCTGATCCCTAATAGGGTTTTCAAGAATCTCATATCCCTCTATCACTGACATACAAATATCCATTCCAAGATCTATCAAGTAGGATTCCATCCCAATTTTTCACCATAAAAAAATGGACCTTTATTTCTAGACAATCCTCCTTGAGCAACTTAGTGTTCCATCCCAAAACTACCTTAAGTTTTTAGGCTTCTTCAAACAAACTTGGCTTTGATACCAATTGAAGGGAACACAATCCATTGAGAGGGGGGTGAATCAGTAGATCAAATATATTTAAAATTCTTAACTTTACCATAGTTATTAGAATATATTATTCTTCACAACAAACCCCACATAAAAAATTAAAACATAAAAGCATAAAGCACACAAGTGAACACCAGATATATGTGGAAACCCAAAATGGGAAAACCATGGTGAGAATAGATGCTTGGTTCTACTGTCCAAATCCAAACTCACAATGAAGAGATATACAAGTGAATTTTACATACTAAAGTAGTTACCAACCTATTAGAGACACCAGTCCCCTATTGTGTTTGTAGGAACCAACCTACTAGAGAGTCCAATCCCCAATTGAATCAGTACAACAAGTCAAACACCAATCCTACTAGATTACATGTATAAATATTTGCGGATCTTCAAAGTAACACAAAATTTTCCAAAGTCACATCTAACACTCTTCCTCACTGCATATGATCTTCTAATACTGGTACACACACTAAAATGAAATTCTTCCTTTTATCTTCACCACTTTCTCTTCTATTTGAACCAACAACCAACTCTTCTTCACATAGGTGTAATTATAATTCATGCGAACACACAAAAACACACACTCATACAATGCATTTGAAAATTTGAAATATAAACATGAAATTACATTAACACTCTTCTATGTCGGCCAAGGATCCAAAAATAGCTAGGATGACATAAGGTGGACCTAAATTCAAATTACATGAAACATGTAACAGGTCGGTCCAAAAATAATTTTTATTGCCACCAAAAGAACATGATACCATTCCCTACCACAAGAACCTTAAGTAGTTCCTATCTTAACACCACACACAATATTTTAATTCCACACGCTACTAGTCATTACCACACACATCATGATTACCAACTAGTTGATAGATAGTCACAAAGAGCCTTCTATTATTACAATATTTTCACATGTTAAACATTTCCTCTGAAAACTCTAGAATATGATAGAAATATGGTAGGAATACTCTCCTTTAAAGCCACAAAGAAAAGTTACATTTTTGAAAGAAATGCAGACCATAATTGTATTGCCAGGGAAATCTCTCTACCTTGAGAACTGAACTAAAAAATTATGGTATAAACTTTTGGACCACCATTTTCATAGAGAATAGATGCAAGAATGATATTACAAGAATACAATAGTCATAAAAACACTCCTTAGAACTAATAATATATATTAATTGATTTTGTATCCTAATAGTAAAATTACCAATACAGATCATATAAAGCTTTTGACATGAATGACATTATTGACAACCTTTGACATCAATGACAAACTATGCTCAACAAAGCTCACTTATATGACACAACCCTTTCCCCTCTTTCTTGTGCTTAGGTTTCAAGTTTGATCTAAAATTGGAGAGGATTGAAGACCTAATTTTTTATTCAAGCATTCAAGCCCTACACATCAAAAAATTAGGGAAAGTGGAATTTATCAACGACAAACGAAGTTTTGACACTGAGTCTAGAGAAGAAGAACCTATAGACAGAGACCAATTGAGATCTGAATTTTTATTTTTGAGTATCTAATTTTTAGGTCTAGGGTGCCAAAGGCCCCCATCCAACCATCTCAAGTTCAAATTTATATGCTAGGTTCCTCTATTTCTACACTCTACTCTTTCAAACTCTATTTTTAGTTTTCAGTTTTGTGTTTTTCTAGAAAACATCTCAGTTTGCTATATTTTCATAGTTAACCTAGGTACATATTTACATTATCAAATTAGCAATCAATTAATCAACACACCCACATACATCAAAGGACTTAAACCTTGATCCACCATTTTGGCTCTTCCATTTAGGTTAGTAGCCAAGTGGGATGTTTGAGATTTATTTTAGTCCTTTCCCTTGTGATATTGGAAGAAGTATGCTTTAAACCAGAGATCCCATTTTCCAACATCACAAGCCTATTTTATGGTTGGTAAAATAGTTTGACATGCTTAGTATAAATATGATGAGTGTAAATATTTAGATGTATCCTCCTCATGTCCTTATACTCCTAGGAAAAAACCCCATTAAACAATTGGATGTTTTGCTATTTTGTCAACCAACTATTGATATTTAAAGCTTTACTAGGTAATATCATTATTGACTTAGTTCTTGGGTGACTAGAGGAGACCATATATGTGTCAATAATTAAGGTATTAAAGGGGAAAATATGAGGTTGTATCATATGAAATGTGACCTTACATATTTCAATAAATAATCATTCCTTGGAATTAAATTGGTTAAGGAAAATGGAAGGCTATGAGAAAGTCCTCCTTTTCATTTTAAGTAAACTTCACTATGCTTGTTTGCACAAAAATTTAAAGACTTTTATTTATTTAGTTTATCTTCATGTTTATGTCCAAATTGGTATCAAAATCTAGATCATTTTCTAATTCATCATCATGTTGTTTAATCACAACCATTGCTAAAGAAGCTAAACTTCCATTTATTAGTATAAATTGGTTCATCTACTCATATCGAATTACACTTATTTGCAGATGGTTGGTGTATAGGAGTGAATTTGCACCCCTTGTGTAAATTCCCCTTTTACATCCCTCCAACTTAGAAAATCAAACTTGAATGCAAAATTCCACATCACACACTTGGCTCACATCCACTTGGTGCTTGTCTTTTTTGTTGGTGGGTAATTTCTATTGGGGATGCGAGTGGGACACATGGATGTCTACATGGCACACTGCCATCCCTGATAAATTCCTACTCCTTGAATCTATAGGGACGTTACATTTTCCATTGGGCATGAAGCGTAATGCCTTTGTGTCAACCATCTGGCCTCAAAAATGCTCTTTTTCTCTCATTTTGATCATGAAATTCCTATCTTTCTCATTCAATCCATCTCCTTAGAACCTATTTAACACTTCTTGAACTCTGAAGCATTCAACTTCATTCTCTTAACATTTTCACAACATTTTCATTGAGAAATTCTATCCATCTTGTTGCACTTTTTCCACCATTGGAGTTGTGACTGTGTCTCGAGGGACTGCTTCTTCATTGTTGTGGTAGCGTATACCTGTAAGGAAAGCTAGATGCAGAAACAACTCTCCTAAACGTCAATACCTCAAGGAAGAAAGTAGATACACTTTTAATTTTTTTTTCAATTATACTTCAATTAAGATGAACTTGAATTAAACAACATAAACAGAGTATTTGACAATCACACATGAACACTAGATATACGTGGGAAAACCCTTACGGGAGAAAAAACCACCACACCAAGAGAAGTCACTTTGTATTATAGTAATAAATAATTACATACAAGTTTTAGACTTATCTTTTTGATGTCTGTTTACAATAAAATTCACCATGAACAATCTTGTATAGGAACCTTCATGTTACAGTCTTCACAGATTAGAACTCATCCACTGATCCAATCACTCAACCAATCCGTCGATTCAACCAACCGATCACAATATGTGATCACAGAGTATATCCCTGTTGTTCCATGTCCGTCGAGCTTCCTCACAAAACTGTCACAACGAACCATCTTCCAACTATTTAGATTCAACTTCTCCCATTGGTCAACAACGAACCACATTAGATGGTCTCACTTAGTCAATAGAGCTCACATTGTATCAGCATGTCGGTGAGACACAAGAAGTGTCTGCCCAATGCCCAAAACTCCATATCGATGTCACCAAGAGTTACAAATATTTCCAAGACATTCTATCAAGCTTCATGTGTCACACCGAATCACCAAACAGTCGGCGAGACCTATCACTTTCTCCAGGAGATCATAGCGTGGTCCAAAAGACTCATAGATGTGATTTTTCCATTCGGTAAGACTATCATTCTCACCAGGACCTCACGCTAAGTGCTCACAAGTCATACTAAACACATATATGTTACACCGAAGACTTCTCATCATAGGCAGGACTCACCGAAGTCACAGGGACTTCTTATCGAAACCACTGTGCTACACCGAGACCATTAGTCACCATGAGTCTTACCAAGAATAGACTTCAACATCGGCAAGACTTACATCGTTTGCGGGGACTTCTCATTGAGCCATTTGGGTTACCCCGATAGCCATAGGCTATCGAAAAGACATCCATCATTTGCTAAGAGATCTCCCTGAGATCCTTTGTGTTACACTGATGAATAACATTTGAATCTCTGTCGGTAAGACTTTTGCACTTCGCCAAGACATCATAACGAAACACATGTTACTCTGATGAACCCAAGTGTTACACTGTCGGTGAGACATTGGCTATTGCTGAGACTTCTCACCGAACTGAAATAGGTTATCCTAAAGCCCGTGGTCATCATGAGTCTCCCCGATACACAATTGAATGCCCTGTCAGCCAAATAAATCTATGCCATAAGAGGTCATACTGAAAGCTTCTTGTCACAGCAAAGGCTCCAAAGAATAAGCGTTCAACAAGACACCTCCAAGGTCACAGTGACCTGCTCAAAACAGATGTTCCAAACTGCTAGTCGGCCAGACATAAGAGCTGTCACACCGACTTGACTCCAATGGAGGTTTCAGCCTGTGATGATTGAGGAATACTTTTCCAACAATCTCCCACTTGACAAAGATCACACAGGAACCTCCAGAGCATAACAAAACTTATTGAAAATCATGGGCACTAAGGCCCATAGAATTGGCACACCACCTGAACTTGTCTATGCTCACTGTCTTTGTTAATGCATCTGCAAAATTCTACAGAGTATCAACCTTTTCCAAACTGACCTTTCCATTCTCTACCATATCTCGTACAAAATGGTACTGTACATCAATATGTTTCATCCTGGCATGGAAAGTAGGATTCTTTGCCAGAAAAATTGCACTCTGACTGTCACAAAAAATAGTTATTTTCCCTGCATCAAAACCAATGTTAGAACACAAAAATTTCAACCAAACTACTTCTTTACAAGCATGAGTAGCTGCCATGTATTCAGCCTCCATAGTGGACAAAGCGATTACAGCCTACCGCTTGCTCATCCAACTCACTGCACCACCATTCAACATGAAAATATATCCACTGGTGGACCTCCTGCTGTCAATGTCCCCTGCCCAATCAGAATCTACATATCCACGAATGTTGAGAGTCCTTTGTGATTCAACCAAGTTCCCATGGTAACACAAAGCAAAATCTGAAGTGCCCTTCAAATATTTGAAAACCCTCTTTACAACATCCCAATGTGTCCTTCCAGGATTAGCCATAAACTGACTAAGAATTACCACTACTTGAGCAATGTATGGCCTTGTATAGACCATTGCATACATAAGACTACCAACCTCACTAGCATAGGGTACACTGGTCATGTCCTCCATCTCAGTTGGAGATTTTGGACAATCTTCAACAGATAGCTTCATTCCCTACAAGATTAGAACAACTAGCTGTTTGCAATCATTCATACAAAATCTCTCAAGAATAGTCCTAATATGCTTACTCTGACTGAGCCAAAGTTTTCTACTATTTTTGTCCCTGGTTATCTCCATTCCCAGAATATACCTTGCTGCACCAAGATCTTTCATTTCGAACTTAGCAGACAACTGAGACTTAAGATCATAAATCATTAGCTTACTATTTCCTATGAACAACATATCATCAACATAGAGAGCAATAATAAGTACTTAATCACTTTCAACTTTGTAATAAACACAATGATCAGATTTTGATCTCACAAATCCCAAAGACAATACAAAAGTATCAAATTTATGGTACCGCATTCTAGGTGACTGCTTTAACCCATACAAAGACTTCTTTAATTTGAAAACTAGTTTCTCTTTACCTTTTTCAACAAAGTGCTCAGGCTGGGACATATAGATTTCTTCTTCAAGATCACCATGAAGAAATGTTGTCTTCACATCCATCTGTTTGACCTCTAAGTCATACGCTACTGCAAGTGACAAAACAAATCTGATAGATGTCAGCTTTGCTACAGGAGAAAAAATTTCCCCATAATCAATTCCCTCTACCTGGGAATAACCCTTTGCAACTAGTCTCGCCTTGTACTTTTCTACAGTACCATCTAGACCAATATTCTTCTTAAATACCCATTTGCAGCCAACAACTTTTCTGCCTTTAGGCAAGGGCACCAAAATCCAAGTTTCATTCTTTTCTAATGATGCCATCTCTTCATTCATGGCTTCCAACCAAGAGTCTGAATCAGACATTATAAATGCCTCTTTCACAGTCCTAGGCTCATCAATGCTAGAAATTAAAGCATAGGCACAAGTAGAATCAATCAAAGAGAACCCATACCTATATGGTTGTTTTCTTTCACGGGTTGACCTCCTCACTTGCTGAGGCTGAGGTTCTTATTCTTCAGAACTTTTAGAACTGCTTGAGCTCTCCTCAGTTTCAGGTACATTTTGAATTTTGAATTCCTCTTTCTTTGGTGTAGGAGGAATTAATGCTACATCCTTATTGTTTTATAAATTTTTCTTTGACTGCAGATCCAAAGTGGAGGATTTCAGCTCACGAAAGATTACACTTCTGTTGCATACAACCTTCTTTGTATCAGGATTCCAAAGCTTGTATCCTTTTATGACAACACTATAGCCAATAAAAATACATTTGACAGCCTTGTTCTCCAATTTAGATCTTTTCACATCCAACACATGAGCATATACCTCATAGCCAAAAACATGAATATGTCTTAAAGAGGGCTTCTTACTAGACCATGCTTCCAAAGGTGTTTTCTCAATAAGAGAAAAATTTGGAGAATGATTAATTAGGTAACATGCAGTAGATACAACCTCAACCCAAAACTTATCCTCCAAGCCATCACTACTGAGCATACTTCATGCTCTCTCCATCACTGTCCTATTGAACCTTTCTGCAACTCCATTTTGCTGTGGAGTATAAGGTGTAGTCTTATGTATTTTAATCCCATGGTCTTTATAGTATCTTTCAAACTCATCAAAACAAAATTCACCACCATTATTAGTCCTTAAGAATTTTATTTTTCTACCAGTCTGATTTTCAACAAGATTTTTAAATTCTTTAAATCGACTGAATACTTCTGATTTACTTTTCAGAAAATATACAAATGCTCTTCTTGAATAATCATCAATGAATGACATGTAGTATCTTGAATTAGACAAAGAAGGAACATCCACTAGACCAAACACATCCGAATGAATATAATTTTTCTGCCAGTTTGATTTTCAACAAGATTTTTAAATTCTTTAAATCAACTGAATACTTCTAATTTACTTTTCAGAAAATATACAAATGCTCTTCTTGAATAATCATCAATGAACAACATGTAGTATCTTGACTTAGAAAAATAAGGAACATCCACTGGACCAAACACATCCAAATGAATATAATCTAGCAAACTAGAAGATTTATGAGAACTGGAATAAAAAGAAAAATGGTGCTGCTTTCCATATAGACAATGTTCACAACATTCAAATTCAAGATTACAATCTTCAAGCCCCTCAACCAGGTTTTTGTTCTTCAAGGCTTTTAAACCTTTTTCTCCTATGTGGCCTAACCTATGATGCCAGAGCATAGTCTTATCTGCTAGAAGTTTTACTTCCATAGAGTTTACATAATTAGGGATATTTCCCTTTTTACCTCCATGAGTAGCTTTCAGTGACTTTCCAGAGACACTGTTACATTAAACAACATGTGCATCTAGCTTGTACAAGGTACCAATTCGAGCACCTCTAGCCAACACCATTAAACCTATAGTCATCTTGCATCCATTTCCAGAGAACGTGACTTGTACTCCAATATCATTTAGCTTACTGACACACAATAAATTTTGAGCCAGACCTAGTATGTGCATAACATCATTGGTCCCCTTCACTCTTCCATCAGGGAATTTTATTCTGACTCTTCCATGGCCAACAATCTCCAAAGTTGAATCACTCACCAAGTACACCTTTCCACCATCGTATTCTTCATACTTTGTGAACCATTCTCTATGAGATGTCATGTGGAAAGATGCTCCAGAATCAATCAGCCAGACATCATCTGATGCCTATGTAGCCAAGGCTACAATGAAGTCGTCACCATCACTATGAGAAGACTCATTGTCAGAAGAGTACTTCTTCTTCTTTTTATCCTCTTTGCAATGCTTTTGGACATGACCAGGTTGCCCACAGTTCCAACATTTTACCTTGGAATTCTTTCCAGGAGACTTTGATCTCCCCTCTGATTTCGATTTCGATTTCTTGTCCTTCTTCTTGCCTTTCTCTTTTGGTTTTCCTCTGATAGCAAGAGCTTCCTTCACCATCTTAGAAGATTTCCTTCTCATCTCTTCTAATAGCAAAGAACCAACAACATCTTCCATCTTGAAACTGGATGTTGTACTCCCAATAGCCATCACCAGATGATCCCAAGAGTCTAGCAAAGAACACAGTAATAGAATACAACGATCCTCTTCATCAATTTTTACACCAACATATATCAATCGAGCAATTATCATATTAAATGCATTCAAATGATCAGCCACAGACCCTCCTTCCTGCATTCTCAAAGAATACAACTTCTTCCTCAGGAACAATTTATTCACCAAGGACTTCCCCTAATAAATAGACGCCAGTCTCTTCCACAAAGAAGATGCGGTCTTCTCCTCATGCACATTTAGAAGAACTGAGTCTGCCAAATAGAGCCTTATCAGCCCCTTAGAATTTCTATCTGTAAG
The DNA here is from genome assembly GCA_007258455.2 of Sequoia sempervirens. Classification (NCBI taxonomy): domain Eukaryota; kingdom Viridiplantae; phylum Streptophyta; class Pinopsida; order Cupressales; family Cupressaceae; genus Sequoia; species Sequoia sempervirens. The sequence continues at coordinate 143,938 of VDFB02369568.1, read as the reverse complement.
GTCCAATCTTCTTGCTTCATGCGTGTAGGTTTAGTTCCAGACACTGCAAGCCACAGATCATGATCAACTAGAAGATACTCCATCTTGAGTTTCCACAACTCAAAGTTACTGCCATTGAATTTCTCTATTTCAAACTTTCCAGACGTGCTAGCCATCTCAGCCTATAATCAGAAATAACAAACTCTACAAGACTCCCATTGAATAGAATTGACTCAAAAAACCCAACGTACCCACAAGGATAACACAACTGGATAGGCTATGATACCACTTGTAAGGAAAGCTAGATGCAGAAACAACTCTCCTAAACATCAATACCTCAGGGAAGAATGCAGATGCACTTTTATTTTTTTTTCAATTACAGTTCAATTAAGATGCACTTGAATTAAACAACACAAATAGAGTATTTGACAATCACACATGAACACTAGATATACGTGGGAAAACCCTTACGGGAGAAAAACCCACCACACAAAGAGAAGTCACTTTGTATTATAGTAATAAATAATTACATACAAGTTTCAGACTTATCTTTCTGATGTATGTTTATAGCAGCATTCACCATGAACAATCTTGTACAAGAACCTTCAAGTTACAGTCTTCATAGATTAGAATTCATCCACTGATCCAATCACTCAACCAATCTGTTGATTCAACCAACCGATCACAATTTGTGATCATAGAGTATATCCCTATCGTTCCATGTCCGTCGAGCTTCCTCACAGAACCGTCATAACGAACCATCTTCCAACTGTTCAGATTCAACTTCTCCCATTGGTGGACAATGAGCCATATCGGATGGTCTCACTCGGTCAACAGAGCTCACATTGTATCGACATGTCGGTGAGACAAAAGAAGTGTCTCCCCGATGCCCAAAACTCCATATCAATGTCACCAAGAGTTACAGATATTTCCAAGATGTTCTATCGAGCTTCATGTGTCACACCGAATCACTAAACAGTCAGTGAGACCTATCACTTTCACTAGGAGATCATAGCGTGGTCCAAAAGACTCATAGATGTGAGTTTTCCATTTGGCAAGACTATCGTTCTCGCTAGGACCTCACACCAAGTGCTCACAAGTCATACCGAACACATATATGTTACACTGAAGACTTCTCATCATCAGCAAGACTCAACAAAGTCGTAGGGACTTCTTACCGAAACCACTATGCTACATCGAGACCATTAGTCACCATGAGTCTTACCAAGAATAGACTTCAACATCGGCAAGACTTACATCATTTTTTGGGACTTCTCACCGAGCCATTTGGGTTACCCCAAGAGCCATAGGCTATCGGCAAGACATCCATTAGTTGCTAAGAGATCTCTCTGAGATCCTTTGTGTTACACCGATGAATAACATTTGAATCTTTATCGGTAAGACATTTGTACTTCACCGAGACATCATAACGAAACACATGTTACTTTGATGAACCCAAGTGTTACACTATCGGTGAGACATTGGCTATCGCTGAGACTCCTCACCGAACCGACAGGTTATCTCGAAGGCTGTGGTCATCATGAGTCTCCCTGATACACGATTGAATGGCCTGTCGGCCAAAGAACTCTATACCATAAGAGGTCATACCGAAAGCTTCTTGTCACAGCAAAGGCTCCAAAGAATAAGCATTTAGAAAGAAACCTCCAAGGTCACGACGACCTGCTCAAAATAGATGTTCCAAACTGCTAGTCGGCCAGACATAAGAGCTGTCACACCGACTTGACTCTAATGGAGGTTTTAGCTTGTGATGATTGAGGCATACTTTTCCAACAATACCTTACTAAGTTTGCAACCTCCTGTACATGCTTGAGGGAACCTTGATTAGGAAGGTGATATTGCTTGTTGATTAATGTAGCATAGTTCCTTTGTTATTGTTTAGTTTCTCTCCTTTTTTTTATCTTTATTGCATTTTCCATATTGTGGCTTTCCTAGCTATCCATGGAGGTGGAAACACCAAAACAAGGGTTTGATTGAGGAAAACCCCTATATAAACCAACATTTTTCCCTCTCTCAACTATGTACAAGTGAACGTGTGTGTGGAGCTTGCTGGTGAGCTGGACCTTTAGTGAGTTGAACTTCATCACCTTAGTTTTCATCTATCTTCTTCACCATCTTTATAGTTATTTATTGTACTTTATTATTGTATTTAGTTCATTAAACCTCATTTACTAGGTTTTCAATAGGTTTTTTGGCTTTCCATACTATATTTCACACTTTCTGGCCATGCGAATGCCAATGCACCAAAGAGATGCCAACGTGCTGTGCTGTCATCCTTGACCTGCATTATTGTCCTCGGGCAGAGAGCTATCTAAGGTGTAGTTTGGATTCCAAATATTGGCTCATCTAGTCCTGTTGAAGTTTTTAGATCTGTAGAGTGACAAAAGAAATTGAGAGTGCTCTTAATTCTCTATCCTTGACCTAAAACACCCACTTAGCTTGAGGTAAGATAGGGCAGCCCTCCGCTCTCGACTCTCTATGACCTGGAGCCTTGGTGTGGTTGGTACCCCTACTTTACATTTTGGTGAACCCAATGTGAACAACATCTATCCATTCATTTGTGTCAAAATTTTTTCTTTCACACCTAGTGACTATTGTAAACCTGAGTGTTGTGAAGGTTTATAAGCATCACAACCTAGTCTACAACTTCTGAGTATGTGGTTAGAAGAAGTGTGTGACACCTACCAATGGAAAAGGCAAAGGTCACTTCCAGCTTTACCTCCAATTTTTCCGCTAGTTTGGCTACTAACTTTACCACTAGTTTTCCTATAGGTTTTACCAATGAGATGGGTTTCATAGATGAGACCAATCATGCTCCTACCCCTCCATTATCCCCTACAGCTTCATCCATGGATGAGGATGATGCTGTGCATATCCCTACAATTTTTTTTTTGGCATTAGATAACAGATTGTCCGACCTTGTGAATCATTTGGAGAAAGCACCAAACATGGCGAGAGCTGCTAGACTTGCTAGCGAGGTGAGATATCTATTAGGAAAGGATCAAATAGGAATAGAGTTCTTATGTGGCCTTACCAATCTAACTGAAACCTATACACTAGTACATAAACAACAATAAACTACCAAAAAAACTACTAAAAATTGCTTATAAATGACCACAGTTGGTCACGTGACCACTAATAGTTTATTGCTAGTCATATATAATGCGACCAAATTGATGACTAAACCATTTTTAGTCATTTATTGGTTGTTTTAATTGATCGATTTGGTAGTATATTTAGTCATTGATTTAGTCATGCATTGCTACAATCTGGTCACTTATTTAGTCACTTTTTTTCCACTATTATATTTAGTCGTTGATTTAGTCATTGATTGTTATAATCTGGTCACTTATTTAGTATATTTTATTCACTGATATATTTAATAGGTCACTTATTTAGTTGTTGATTTACTCATTAATTGTTGTAATTTGGTCACTTATTTAGTCATTTTTTTATTCACTGATATATTTAGTCATTGATTGTTGTTAACTAGTCACTTATTTAGTAATTTTTATTCACCAATTTTTGTGCATTGGTAGTGTATTTAGTCATTAATTTGAATCATCATTTTGATCAATTTGGTAGTATATTTAGTTATTTTTATTCATTGTTCACTGATTTCTATCAATTGACAGTATATTTAGTCAATTTATTTATTAATTGATGTCAATTAGTAGTATATTTAGTCATTTTAATTGACTTATATTTGAGGATTTAAGCATAAAACACAAAAATACACATCAATCATCAATTTCACACAATAAGACAACCTTTGAGAAGGAAAAATTGGTGAAATTTATTAATAAAAGAAATGTGTTCTAGTTACAACTTACAAATAAAGTATTACAATTATTATTTTCAGTCACAAGACTAAAAATCCGAGTTACAATATTGTAGAGAAATGACTGCAAGAAAGAAACTTCTCCAAAATACTTCTACAATGATAGAAATGCATACTTGAAGCCTTTCAATGCGAGCACATGCCCCTTTTATCTCTTAAAACTTTTACAACATGGGCAATCTTCCTGGAGCAAGCTGTAATGTGTAGAATCCAAGGAGAGTGTTGATCATGTCCCATAGATGAAGCTCTCTCGACCTTCAATGCAGTCAACAATAACCCAACTAGAATATTTCCTCCTTTATATGCAATGTGCCATCTGATTTGAGCAACATGGTGTTGCCTTTTCCACCATGAATGAAGCTGTGCCTCAATACAATCTACAAAATTAATATTAGTCTCAATTCAAAAAGAATAAAAGTGAATTATATATTGCAAGTTTACAAAAGAAAGTCCAAACACAGCAAAAAGATAAATCAATTAAAAAATGTAGCCTTGTCAACAAATGCCTTAAACAGAGTGTTCAACATAGGCCTAAAATATGCATATTGAACCCTTGATTTCAAAACCTTGTTCAAAATTTAAGAAAGGTGATACACTCAGATTATAGAATGAAGTTGACATATTATAGAATGAAGGCTTTCAACACTAACCAGACTAGAACAAAATTATCAATAGAACTTTCCTAGAAACCAAGCCCAAGAATGCCATCAAACTTGGACAACAAAAATGTAAACCTTGGTTCATGTGTTGTCTCAGTAAAGACCCACACCATTAAAGAATCCATTTATACATAAATTCAAATTTAAGTTGATGAGAAAAGATATTTGATATCCAACTGGGAAGCCTTAACATCCAAAAATTACTAACCTAATGTTTCACAACAAGTTTCCCAACTGTGACATCATCTTCCCCATTCACTTTACAAGCACCACCCAATTCAATTTTTGAAGGCACAAACACATAAGGTACTTTCTGCAAATGGTAATTTTAAAACTAATGATTAATAACAAAACTTGAGGCATCCATTAAACTTGCAAGAAAACAACTACTTGAACAAATACACAGAGGCATCACTAAATGGTTCAAAACTCATTTTCAGTATAAGTCCAAACATTTGATGTTCCTATGCAAGTTAATTAGGTTTATTCTCTTACAATTCATCAAAATTAGAAAAAAAAGGGTAGCAAGTCAAGGGATTTGATCATGGGAAAACTTTGCAGTTAAAAGGGTTTTGTACTATGTCAAACATCATTTCATTAGTTTCAATCCTACCATTTTACCCATGTGATTACTTCCCTATACAATAAGAATCAAACTGTGTTAATTTTATTAGTTTTGATCCCTTCAATCCACCTTTGCAACATCTACATGATGTAAATATTTCTAGTGAATGGTTGAAACATATCATAGGTGATTGAAGGCCTCTCACAAATTAAGGAATGATTTAGGTATTGCATGGAACATGGAGTTAACCTAAAAATGTTGCAATGCCCATCTGACATCTTAAAAGGTTGCAATAATGTCAAAATTCAAAATGGTACAAGGAGAGAGAAAAAATAATACCTTATCTTTGGCCAATGAAATAAAAGGATCAAGAATGGCAGGAAGATATGTATCAGATGCCATAAATATAAACTTTGATGTTATGAAGTATAATGTCTTGGTTGCTGCAACACCCTAAACTAGTTCAGTATTAGCAAAAAAGAAATTAGATATTGATCCACTGCCATATTGGATCTCACAGGATTCTCCTTCACAAACAACAAATGATATATATTAATTGTTTAGAAACTTACTTAATATCCCCATGTATGTAGACTAAAGTAAGTGAGGTTGAGGGTTTGAAGTAGAGTACCATCTTCTTGGTATGTGCTTGACTTTGATCATGACTTACATCTTGAATGAAAATAGCAAGCTAGCTACACTGTAAAATCATTGTGAGAAAAATAACTACAAAATACTCTTTAATTAAAATAATCCTTCTAGATATTTCAAGATAAGATATTTCAGTTAATTTCTAAGAGAGATAATTTCACTATCCAAACAACCATTAATCTATTTACTGTATATAATTTCCCAAAATTCAAAATTTGAATGTGATGAAACTAACCATAATTACCAAAGATTTCACACCAGAATTTAGTACAAAATGAATTGTTTGACGACAAATGTGTTTTGATAAACCAAATATACCCTTGATATATTGATTTAAATAACAAGGAAAGATCAAAATAGAGATAACAAGATAATATTCATTAATTCACTTCAACAAATAATTGAAACCAGAATTCGGCCACCAATTATAACTTCATTCTATTGATCTTCAAAAATATTTTACAATATGTTTCAAAATTTTGTCTTGACTTTCATGTCAAAAAGTGTCTTGTTAGTTACCCACTTTTAACATAAATCAAAAAGTCTTAATTATCATTGTTTACATAGGATTACATAAAACTTTAAAAGTAATGAAAGATGAGAAGTGAAGAGAATTTATCAGATGTTGAAGTCCAAAAAACTCACAAGATACAAAAGTATGTTACTCATCGTAAGGTACCTATGATCATTCAGATCTGGCAAGGTCCTCTCTCCATTATAGTATCTGCAAGGCTTGGTACTTCACTACAAGGCCTATTCTTTTTGGGGAGCTAGATATGTCTCCTCCCATTGGTACACTATGTAATCATGAGGCCATTTGTACTCCTATATTTTTTATGTGTTGGTGAAGTGACTCTTTCATCTGCTATCTAATAACCTTTGGTATCCATGATGAATTTTGAGTACTCAAAATCTAGTGCAATTATTCCATCCAAGGTTAAATTGAGGTGGTGAATATTTATGTCACCATCCTTTTTTATATTAGTGAGGCAGTTGGGAGCAATTTTTCTAAACTCATCTATCCAATCCTTGGAGAATTTTAGTTGATCATCATCCCTTAGTATCTTAGACACGAACCACTACTTTAGCATGTGAAATGAATCCATTCTTGCCTTGATATTTTTCTCTTATGTAGACATGTATTGAAATTCATCTATGACCATTCAAACCATTTGCTCAGTAGGATTTAAAGCTATGGGGGCCTCAACACTCCTTTGTGAAATTTTACACAAAGTCATTAAGGTGTGATGTATAGGTTTCCATTTCTTGAATAAGGGGTCCAATATAGGTACATGGGCCTTTATCTAACCAACTGCTTGTGACAAGGAGACATAACATTCATACACATTTTCCAATTTTTCCATAATTAGTTTAAACCTATGCTCCAAGATCTATTCCAATACCCTAAGGGTTTCTCTTTTTTCTCTTTCCTTTGCTTCTTCATTACTCTTTTTCAATTTCTTAATTTCTTGTTTTAGCACATTAACTTGTTCAACAGTGATTTCACTTGTATCACTCTAGATGGAAGGGGATTGGTATACTGTTAATTCTATGCTTTGGGAAGGACCTGCTCCCTTCAACTACTATTTCAATTTCACATTTTCTATGAATAACCTATTCACTTCATCATTCAGATCAGTTTGTGCTTTCTCATATTTTGCCAAGCTAAGCTCCATAGGTTTAACCACATCCCTAGTAAACATTTCTGAGTGCATTATCATAGTAGCTGCCTCCAATGATGTTGTGTCTTGAAGTGTCTTTACCATGGTAGTCCTTCTCATTTCTTTTACAACATCAAGCAATCTTAGTTTTTCTGTTCTTTTTTGCTTGGTCCAAAAGGCTAGGGTTTCAAGTATTGGATTGTAAGCTATGCCACTCATTCCCTTATTTGAATTGAATTTAGAAACCAACATGGGATCTTCTTGGCTTCTTACTTGATCCAATAAGAATATATTTTTTAACTCCATCCCAGGAATAATTAGTATATTTCTTTCTAAGACCAATTTTCTTGCTTCTTGGGGGCTAACAACAATTTCATTAATCTTGAGTTCTTCAAGAGTATAGGAAACAATCTGGTGATGCTGTGACTCCTCAATGCCCATCTTATTAAGTTGGAGTCTCTCCTCAAATTATTTCATTTTCATCTTAAACCAAAAATTCTTAAACTCATGAGTTTGAATAAATTCATCATCTTCAATAAATCTAAGGCAAATAATCACCCTTTCAACACCTTGCACTTCTTGATCATTATGCCCATGTAATTCCACTCTTTCTTTTGGTTTGTGATCATAAGTTGCAAGCTTAGGTGGTGGCTGATCAACTTTGTCATCTTTAAAATTCAAAAGTACATTGGCTACCTCTTCAACATCCCGTAATCCTTCACTTATTTTGAATATTCCACTAAGGGGGCCACTCCATGTGTCTTCTACCCTTTAGGACTTGGTTGCTTAGGGATGCTTCTGATTGTATTGTGGTAGTGTCTGGTAGGGGCTATGTGATTACAATACCACTTGGTTTGATGGACAACTTGGAGGGTTTCAAAGATTGACCCTTAGGTTTCTTCTCTAGTTCAACATATAATCTTTCAAAGTTGTCAATTATTACATTCATCCTTTTGATAGGATCCTTTTCTTCAAAATAGAATCCTTGGAATCCACTGTCCCTTTTATTCTTCTCCTTCTCAAGCCTCTTTGTGATTTCCCACTTCATCTTCCTCTAAAAAACTTCATCAGGTATAAAGAAATTTCTTATTACATCTTCTTCATAATCCATTACATGAGTAATCCCAACTTTAGAGATAAGTGTCTGCTTTATAAAATTAATATTCCCTTTAGGATCAAAGAACCTTTCTCCTCATGAATTCAATGAATACCACATCTTCAAATAGTTTTGTAGTTCTTCAAGAGTGTCAGACCCTACAGATTGCCCCTCACATTCAGTTAGGTTAGGGAGAAATGCCCCCTTTTTCTGTCTTTTCATAACATCCTGATCCATCCATAAAATTTGCCACAAAAATTCTAAAAATGAAATTCAAATAGAAAGAAATTTAGGTAAAACATGTGGGGCTTGAGGACACCCATAGACCTTTATTATTGTTTGATCTGCTAAGAAGAACCAGTCGCCAAAATTTTGAGTGTGTCCCTGCTCTGGATTCAATGCTAAAGGTCTTAATACTTGCATGATTTTATTAGGAAAACAAGATTGGCCATGACCTTTACTAAGAAATCATCATGAAATATTACATAATCACTATTTTTACATCTACTATCCCAGATGTAACCAGTTTTGTATAGACAACCTATTCCCTTCATCACTAGTCATTCCCAAACACATTATTTTAGTCCATCTATTTCTTTTTTGGTACAATATTAAATGACACAGCAGAGAGTATTTCCTGAAAGTGATGGGAGCTAAGTTCTCTCTTACTTGCAAAAATCCCTCATGTAGCCCTTTCTCAATTTCAATAGCAAAGTCATACTCAATGTTGACTTCAAAATTTTGTATCCTTATTGCCATCATCATGAGATATGTTGGCATCCTCTCTTCAACATCTATTCCAATCACTTGGCACAAAGCAAAATAAGTTCTTTTGAAATATACATGGAAGTATTCTATGGAAAATTTCTCATTTTGGGAGGGGGAGATAGGTATCCTCCTATTGTTTACACCCTTTTTCATGTGTAAAGGAAGTTCATCACTCCTGTAGGTTTTTCTCAATCTCTTATAATCCTCCTCACTTCTATCCAAGTCGATCTTAGTGATAGCTTGCTTGTTTAACATAAAACACTCTATAATTGCTTCTTTAGTTAGTACCACTAATGGTGAACCATCTAACATTCTTATAGTCCTAGTAGCTGGGTGATAATATTGTGCAAATACTTTAATAAAATCAACATCTACGAAGAAATTTGGGAAAATCAATTTGGCCAAATCTAAGGTCCAAGGATTCAAAATTGGAACCTTCTCAACCCTTTTTTCATAGAAGTACCAAAATAGATCCCACCCTGAGATAGGGATAATTGGGTCTCTAAATCCACGGGCTGTATCTTTAAACACCTTTTTGGATCCTTTGTCTACAAAATTAGGTAACACATCAAAAATGGATTGTTGTAGGGACCTCTTCTTTGATTTAGGAACTGTGGACTCTTCCTTTTTACTCACAAGTTGACTTCTTTTAGGTGGCATGATGAAGAATTTACTCCTACTTGATTTTTTAGGTGTCTAATTGTAGAAGAAAATTTAGTTCTCATACACTTGCTATAGTAGGTTTCTATGAACTTACCCCACAAAATAGTAGTTGTAGAGGTTTCCTGCTTGAACTCCTTTGCCTCTAGTATGCTGAGCTTTGTGAATGATTTCCAAAATGTCATTGAGTCCAAAGTAATATTTTTTGCTGAGCTCGGTCACCTTTCCATTAATGTCAATTCATGCAAAATATTTTAGAATCTACCCATATTTTGAGTTTGAATACATACCGTTGATCTTGGGAAATTGAATAGTTTAATCATTTAATGCTTGACAACTTGTACCATAGTACCACTCTATCATTTAAAGACCACTGCAGGGTAGTGCTAGTAGTATCGCCACCCCACACACACCCCTTTGGACTCCCATGGGACAATGGGTTAATTCTAGTGGTAGAGTGATTTTTCACCACCATACTGTACTGTCATATCAAGACTACTGTGGGGCAGCGGTAGCAGTACTGCCACCCCACATACACCCCTTTGGACTCCTGCAGGATGACGGGTTAATTCTATCGATTGAGTGATTGTTCACCACCATACTACTTTGTCATATGAAGACCACTGTGGGGTAGTGGTAGTAGTACCACCACCCCTCACACACCCCTTTGGACTCCCATGAGACAACGGGTTAATTATAGCAGTTGAGTGATTGTTCACCACCATACCACAGTGTTAGTGTTTACCCCTTGTGGGGCTGTGGTTTACTTTAGTTGTTAACATGTTCTCACAGCCACCCCACAATATTCATATTTGGTTACTGTGGAATTGTGGTAAGCATTTGTACATTGACCTATATGTCCCACCATCCTGCACATACCTCTATTGACTGTTGCGGTAGTGAGTATTGGATTTTATTATGAATGCAGTATTTTAGATATCATTTTATTGAAAAGATTGAACAATTTTCTAATTTTGCAGTCTCCCAGTTTTAGTTTTTAGTGTCAGTCATAACTAAGAGATCATTTCTTTGTTTGTAATGGGGAGGCTTAGTTCACCTAATGTTAAGATATCTATATGTATTATTAAATCATAGATGTTCATTATATGTTTGCATCTAGAAAACATATAGGACATAAAAGAAATGATATTCTAACTAAACAAAATTAATTTCAAATTTTCAACCAAAGCAAGAAAACTAAGAAGAATGATTGAACCTAACTTTAAATTCACTTCAAATTAGCAGTGAACATCTCAAGTTTTGTATACAATGTACCAGGAGAATAATGATGATTACATTCAGAAATGTATTAGTAAAACAATAGTGAATAAGCATACCTATAATCATATCTTTATTACATTTAATAATAAATTACACCATACATGTAACCAAAGTTTAGGTGACAAGCCAACCTCTTAAGGTGACGAAACATCATCATAATCATCTGCATTTCTAGCAAGATTAAAATCCTAATTATTCATGTTTGCATTTTCTTGATTTTCTTCTTCATCCTCATTTGTGACATGCAATGCATTCTCTCTCCCAATATCTTTAGTGGTAATCAAAATATCTTCTTCAAACACTCCATCATCATTTTCATCCACTTCTTCGAATGTTTTTTGTAAATTAACATATTGCCCATCAAGCATTATATCAACAACTTCCATGAATTTTTGTTTTGAACGAGACTCTGTTTGAATGAAATACGATCATCCTAAGATTCTTACATCATCAATTAGAAATGATTGGTTAATTTGAAGAGGGGAAACATACGACTCATTCGTCTTTGATAAAAAATGTCTTCTATTTGTGCGTAAAAATTCATACCCATCAAATTGTACTATAGATGGTTGGATCCACTTACATTTTAATAATATAGGAATATTTTCACCATAGTACACTAGAATAATTTGTTGGATTAATCCAACATAAAATTTCTTCTTAGTTTTGTGAAGAAATTCAGCACTAACAACACAATCACAATTTATCTTTCCTTTGTCTTTTTCTTCCACTCTTAAATGACTACCATAGGCCCACATTCCACTAAACCATGTAGCCCATAAACGTGGAGATTGAGAAATCTCACTTTCCTCCGCTGTTATATCTTGACCTTCTTCTTTTGCATCGCTGATTGCATTAGCAATCCATTCTTCAAATTTTAGAAAAGAATCACCTCCAATAAAATTAGCATGTTGTCTGCCCCTTTGAGGTCGATGTTGCATCCCAAGCTTGATTGTCTTCTTCATATTTTCTGCATAGAATATTAATGTACAAATAGTAAGATTGATAATATAAATGTGTAAATGCAATTGTGTAAATAAATTATTGTGTAATTTTTTTTTTACCTGTGCCACTTATCAAACAAAGATGTGTTTTGAAGAATATAGGCATGTATCACACTTCTTTCTTGATGTGATAGCTTGAAGCAACATTCATTTCCTTCTAATACTTCACCTGCAACTTTTTCTTCTTTTTCATCATCCCATACATGCCAATTGACATTTTTAAAATCCTTCATATATTATTTGCAAAATCCTATGGCCTCTTGCATTGAATATCCCTTAGACATGCTACCTTCTAGTTTTTCCCTAGTATGATTTTTTTTCTTTCAAAACCTTCATATATCGATCTATGGGATACATCCATCTTGTTCTTACCTGGCCACAATGCTTTAGTCCATATTGTAGATGTATCAAAAGGTGCATAGAAATGTTAAATATTGTTGGTGGAAATTCCCATTCCAATAGACAAAGGACTTCAACAACCTCCTCCCTCAAACTATCAAAGTTCAAAGGATCTAATACAAGTAAACTCATTCTCTTTAATATTAAGCCCAACCTTATTACTGCCAATCTTGGCCCCTTTTCCAAAATTAATATATTTACCACAATAGGTAAAATATTCTCCATTATGACATGATAGTCATGGGTCTTGAGGCCTCTTAAGCCATTAATGTCAGTTTGGCTTCTAATACTACTACTTACATATCCAATGGGAAAGTGAGTCTGAGACATCAACTGTAAGAATTGTGCATGTTGTTCCTTTGTCCAAACATAAGGAGTACTAGGATTTTTCAATATTTTTGATCATCATATTTTTCAACCCAAAGATTTCAATGAATCTTTAGTTTTCAAAATTCTTCATGTGATGAAATAGTATCATAAGCACCAAAAAGAGTTTCTATAATAGCATAGGCTATATTTTTCTCAGTATGCATAAAGTCAATAGTATGCCTAATGGATATATCCTTCAAGTATGGAAACTTATAGAATATGCACAACCTTTTTACACCACTTTCATTACATGGATCATATCTACTACCATCAATCCCATAATTTTCAATAAATGACATTCTTTTTTGTCCATTCTCAACAATGTAATCACCTGTTATTAGCAATGGTGCTTCATGATTCTCTTCTTGACCATTGAACCATGTTTTTTGTTGATGATATGGATGATCCATTTTAAGGTAAGCACGATGTCTACAATAAATACACTTACACAAACTTCTTGAGTGCCTCACAAAATTGTTAAAGTTGCAAGTAGGAAATCCATGGTATCCATGAACACTAAGACCAGACAATGTGCCATATGTAGGAAGATCATGAATCATAAACAATAAGGAAGCTCTTAAAGTGAATTTGATTGAATGACCATCCCTTAAAGATTGAATTACTTCAATTCCTTTCCACATTTCCATTAGATCATCATATAATGGCTCTAGATAAGCATCAATTGTATCTAAAGTCACACTTTTCTTTCCTGGTATAATCAATGATAGCATTAAGAAAAATGGTTTAGTTGCTAACCATGGAGGAAAGTTATAATTTATTAAAAAAATTGGCCAAGTTGACCATTTAGTAATTTGATTTGAGAATGGGTTCACCCCATCTAGAGCCAAACCCAACCTTATATTACGAGGATCTTGAGAAAAATTAGGCCATCTGTTATCAAATTCCATCCACGTCTTACAATCAGGCACATGTCTTTGTTTTCCATCAGTGCTCTTATTTTGGGCATGCCATTGCATAAGTTCAACAATGTCTCTACACCTATACATTTAGAGTAATCGTGGGATTACCAGAAAGTGGTGAAGAACCTTTCTAGGAACCATAAATGATTTCAACCCTTCTTTATACCTTGCTTCATGACATTTCAGACATTCACTCTCACTTGCAAGATTCTTGTGAAATAATACACAACCATTCACATGTGTGTGGATGTTTTCATACCCTAAGCCTAGCTTAGTGATTTACTTTCTACATTGAATTTTTTTTGTTGGCAATGTGGAGTTAGGTGGTAACAATGAACTTAATAATGCCAATAACTAATCTACACTCTCATTTGTCCAACCAAATACCACTTGCAAGTTAAGAATTTGAAGGATTTTTTTCAAATGACTTAACCTACAATCAGAATACAAAGGCTTTGAAGCATCCTCCATCAACTTGGCCCAATCATTGTTTAGACCCTCATTCAACATTCTATCAACTTCAAACCCTTTTTCTAACATTGCTGCCTCTTCATTTATGTTTGTTGCCACTTCATCTATGTTTAGTGCCACTTCATCTATGTTTTTTGCCTCTTCATCTCTCACACTTTACCATTCTATCATATCTTCGTAATAATTGAGACTCCAAGGGCTTATATCACTATTCCCATATCTTATCATATGTCGATAAATATGACTTTTTTTTTCATCTTTCCACCAAGACAGTCATTACATGGACATGGATATTTGTCCATGTCACTCTCATTGGCTATTCTCTCATAAAATGCATGGTATTTCAACCTTTGATGTTGATCCATCTATAATGTTCTACACATAGCAACAAAAAATTGTAGACTAAGAGACAATTTTTTTTTTTTAATTGAAAGGAATTTCTATAGCAATAGAGTTATAAAGAGAAAATAAAATAGAGATTTTAACTAATGAATTGTAAAAAATAGATTTTTGTAGTTTATATTCAAATTACTGATTACATTGCATTGCACATCTTTCAAACTCAAAGCATTACTTCAAATTGCATAACTAATAACTAGATGTTGATAGATGACAAAATTTTAATTACAATATAGTTTTTACAAAGTCAACCTAAGAAGTTATGCAATTACTTGACATTGCATAACTAATAACTAGGAGCAACTGCCAATTGCATTTGCTTGTCATGGCATTCCATTAGACCACATTTCTTTGAGGCATTTTTTCAAAAGTTCTCTGCCTTATCTATGCTACCAAATTTTTCATACATGTCTACGAAATCATTTTATCAAATAGTTCACTGCCTTGTTTATATGGCTAAAATCCTAAAACAAGTGCTTTTGAACAAGCTAAGGATGCTTGGAAAAAATATATCAAAGCATAATAGTAAGCAATAACATAGAAAAGGTAGTGAATTGGCTGAAAAAATGCCTCAAAGAAATGTGGTCTCATGGTGATGGAATTCCATGACAATCCATAACAATTCGCTTGTCATGGAATTTGTCATGGCATTCCATGACCATGAGACCACATTTCTTTGAGGCATTTTTTCCAAAGTTCACTGCCTTGTCTATGCTACCACATTTTTCATACATGTCTACTAAAGAATTTTTTCAAACAGTTCACTACCTTGTTGCTATGGCTAAAAGCCTAAAACAAGTGCTTTCAAACAAGCTAAGGATGCTTGGAAAAAATCTATCAAAGTATAATAGTAAGCAATAACATAGAAAAGATAGTGAAATGGTTGAAAAAATGCCTCAAAGAAATGTGGTATCATGGTGATGGAATGCGATGAAAATCCATAACAATTCGCTTGTCATAGAATTCATCATGGAATTCCATCACCATGAGACCGCATTTATTTGAGGCATTTTTTCCAAAGTTTATTTCCTTTTCTATGCTACCACATTTTTCATACATGTCTACTAAAGCATTTTATCAAACAGTTCACTGCCTTGCTGCTATGGCTAAAATCCTAAAACAAGTGATTTTAGAAATGCTATGGATGCTTGGAAATAATCTATCAAAGAATAATAGTAAGCAACAAGCTATGGTCTCATGGTTTTTTATTTTGGCATGAAAATTAGTGTGATTTATTTGCATTTTTTTGTAGGCTTTAAACACATTTTTTGGAAATTTTGTTGTTTGAAATGGGGAGAAATATTTGTGGCCAATTTTGTGCACCTTTTAATTGTAGGATTATCATAGTTAGTGAAAAAGGTAGTGTTCATGAAGGAATGGAAAATATGTGTAGATCCTTTCAATTGTACTCATACTTTGCAATGACATTGAATCATTTAACAAACCATTTTTTCTTCACAAGGCAACATTTTCTTGTGGAGCAGTTGACTAAGAAAGCTCTTGTTTCAACTGACCACCCTCTCATGAAATATCATTCATATTATAATCTTGCACGATCTTATCATAGTAAAGGTGATTATGACACCACTTGTCAAGGAAAGCCAGAGGCCACACAATTTTGTGGATAGCTTCAATTGAAGTTGGGTGATCTTAAGAGTTCTCTCTCAAATTTTGAAAAGGTTTTGGAGGTTCAACTTGAGAACTGTGAGAGCTTAAAAGCTGTAGGCCATATATATGCTCAACATTGGTAGGTAGAGAAGGATTTGGAAATTTTAAAAAAGGAAACTCGCATAGATCCACATGATGCCCATGCATTTATCAAGATGGGTGAGTTATTAATATCGTTAAACCCCAGTGCAACCTTAGATTCTCTTAAGATACCAAAGTCTTTTATGAAGAAGAGCAGAGAAGAATTACCCATTCAATTGTTAAAAAACATTGGGATCTTCATTTTGAGCATGATGAACTAGAGTTGGCTCAACAAAATTTTATGGAGGAATTAGGAAATGATGTTATACCTCTACATAAATCTCTGTGATCACTTTTGTGCATTTTTCACTTGTAGGATTCTCACAGTTAGTTAAAAAGGTAGTGTTCATGAAGGAATGGAAAATATGCGTAGAGCCTTTCAATTATACCCATACTATACAATGTAATTGAATCATTTAGCAAGCCATTTTTTCTTCATTGGAGGGCATCATTTTCTTGTGGAACAGTTGACTAAGACAAGTCTTGTTTCAATTAAACACCCTCTCATGAAATCTCATTCATATTATAATCTTGCACGATCTTATAGGTGATTATGACACCACTTTTCAAGGAAAGCCAGAGGCCACAAGATTTTGTGGATAGGTTGAATTGAAGTTAGGAGATCTTAAGAGTTTTCTCTCAAATTTTGAAAAGGTTTTGGAGGTCCACCCTGAGAACTATGAGAGATTAAAATCTATAGGCCATATATATGCTCAGTAAGGGCTAGCAGAGAAGGCATTAGAAATTTTAAGAAAGGAAACTCACATAGATCCACCTGATGCCCATGCATTTATCAAGATGGGTGAGTTATTAATATCATCAGACCCTAGTGCAGCCTTAGATTCTCTTAAGATGCCAAAGTCTCTTCTGAAGAAAGGCAAAGAAGAATTACCCATTCAATTGTTAAACAACATTGGGGTTCTTCATTTTGAGTGTGATGAACTAGGGTTGGCTCAACAAACTTTTATGGAGGCATTAGGAAATGATGTTCTGCCTCTACATAAATCTCTTTGGTCAATTTTGTGCATTTTTTACTTGTAGGATTCTCACAGTTATTGAAAAAGGTAGTGTTCATGAAGGAATGGTAAAGATGCGTAGAGCCTTTGAATTATACCTATACTCTGTAATGGCATTGAATCATTTAGCAAACTATTTTTTCTTCACTGTAGGGAAACATTTTCTTGTGGAATAGTTGGCTAAGACAACTATTTTTTTTGACTAACCACCCTCTCATGAAATATCATTCATATTATAATGTTGCATGATCTTATCATAGTAAAGGTGATTATGAGACCACTTGTCAATGAAAGCCAGAGGCCACAAGATTTTGTGGATAGGTTCAATTGAAGTTGGGAGATATTAAGAGTTCTCTCTCAAAATTTTAAAAGGTTTTGGAGGTCCACCTTGAGAAGTATGAGAGCTTAAAAGATGTAGGCCATATATATGCTCAGCAAGGGTTGGAAGAGAAGCCATTGGAAATTTTAAGAAATGCAAGTTGCATAGATCCACCTGATGCCCATGCATTTATCAAGATGGGTGAGTTATTAATATCATCAGAACCCAGTGCAACTTTAGATTCTCTTAAGATTCCAAAGTCTCTTTTGATGAAGAGAAAAGAAGAATTACCCATTCAATTGTTAAACAACATTAGGGTTCTTCATTTTGAGTGTGATGAACTAGAGTTGGCTCAACAAACTTTTATGGAGGCACTAGGAAATGGAATTTGGGTTTAATTCATAAATAAAATCCCTAGTGCTAATTCTACAGTTTTTCCTGTGCTCTTTAAGAATATGAAATTATTCCATTGAATAGAAGAAGGTGGTGTTTCACTTGAGTTACCATGGGATAAAGTCTCAACACTATTTAATATTGCTAGGTTGTTTAAACAACTACATGATACTAAAAAAGCAAATATTTTATACAGGCTAATATTGTTCAAGTTTCTTGATCATGTGGATGCATATCTACGTCTTGCAGCCATGGCTCAGGCTTAGAATGAGATCCAACTAAGCCTAGAATTTATTGGGGATGCACTTAAGGTGGATTAAAAATCATCAAATGCTTTATCTATGCTTGTAAAAATGGAACTACAAACAGACGACTGGCTTAAAGAAAAGAAACAATTAAAGTTGCACAAAGTGAAATAGATGCAAAGAATTATTATGCTGACATTTCACTTGGAAATTGGAATAATTTTGCAGCTTTTTGCAAAGAGAGGAGGAATACAAAGGTGGAGGCACAAAATCTTGAGAAGGCTAGAGAATTGTATTGTAAAGTGTTGGCATAGAGACTAGGAAATGCTTATGCTACAAATGAGGCAGCCATTGTGCTAGCTGAAAGGGGTCAACTTGATATTGCAAGGAAATTTTTACATAGGTACAAGAAGCTGCAAAAATAAACATCTTTGTTTAGATGCCTGATGTGTGGGTAAATCTAGCACATGTTTAATTTGCACAAGCACAGTTTGCGCTTGCAGTGAAAATGTATCAAAATTGTTTGAGGAAATTCTAATTTGGCACTGGCACCCAAATTTTATTATATTTAGCTCAAGCACATTATGAAATAGAATAGTGGCAAGATTATAAAAGAAAATGATTAAAAGAAGTAGATTGTAATGAACGTTTCAAATTTGTGTTTAATGTATTAAGGGTTTCAAATTACCTCTAAATTCGCTGCAGAGGGCATCCCCAAATCTGATTTTGCTGTAAAGGGCCTCTGCAAATTCAAATTTGTTGCAGTAAACTCTGAATTCCTTTCTCTTTCCCACCTTTTTAGAAGTCTTCAGGTCCTCTCTGAATCCTTATCGCCCATGCAAGTAGCTGTTGATCAAAATGCCTCATGCTAGGCTAACAAATGAAGCAAGGTCTGCAATGAACAAATTAAGTGAGGTCAAGTGAGATGAATGAATTAGCAATGAATGTGAATAATCATGCCAATACATAGCGCACATGAATACATCGCGCCAATATTTGGCTAAATTATTTTTAAAATTTTTTGTCTACTTTGGATTTGATGACTAACTATTTAGTAATTTTTATTTCTGTGACTAAATAATTTTTTAGTCAATGACCAAATAGTCATTTATTTACTCATTTATATTTGAGTTGTAAAAAATGAGTAGAATTTAGTCATTTTTAGTTGTTGTGACTAAAAGTTTTAGTCACCTAGTCATATATTTGCCAAATTCTACTAGTGAAATCCCCTTGTACAAGACTAGATTGGGTACTACTCGAGGAGAGGTACTTGATGCCTATGAGAGATATATAGGTGTCTTGATGCCTACCACATCCGTAGGAATGGCTAAAACAGGACCTTCTATTAGCATTTCCTCTGCTTCTCAAAAGCCACCTATTGTCAAGGTGAGTAAAATACCCCTTGGTTTCCGCTTCACCCCTCTTATTGCCCCTGGTAGTGGGGGCTCCAAAGGAATGAGTGGTGGAAACTTTGGTAGTAGAGGTGGCTTTGGTGGAGGCCATTGTGGTGGCTTCGGTAGTGGGGGTGACTCCAATGGAGGCCCTACTAGTGGTGGTGGCTTCGATGGTGGTCATGGTGGTGGCTCTGGAGGTGGTTCTAGAGGTGGTGTTGGTGGTAGTGGTTCTGGGGGAGGTTCCACTAGGCATTTGTCATCCTTTGACACTATTCTAAATGCTCTTCTTCAAAGCATGGGTTAGATGCAAAACCAGTTAGAAAACCTTTCTCAAGCCTTTGCCCAACCTATTTTTGAACCTTTCTTCCAACATAGCCCATTCTCGGTGGAAATCTTGAGTAATCCCTTCCCATAGGGAATGGAGATTCCTAAGTTCAAAAAGTATGGTGGTAAAGGGGATCTGCAAACATATGTGTTAGCTTTCAATGCCATGTGTACAAATTTCTTTCATCATGATGCGTTGATGATTTTTTTTTTTCCTTGATCTCTCAAGGACACATCACTCGAGTGGTACTGTTCCTTGCCCAATAATTATATATTCTCATTTGATCAACTCATCAGTTAGTTTCTCCATCAGTTCCAGGCTAACATCGGTCCAAAGATGACCTTCTCAAATCTTGTCCAATGTAAGCATGGAGATAACAAGAAGATAACTGACTTCAGAGCATGATACCAATTGCTCTTTTCACAAATATCATACCCGCTATCTGACTCTGATGTGCAAAAGCTGTTCGTAGGAAACCTGTAGCGAGCCTAGCAGGAGAAGTTTTCCTGAATGAACTACCATTCTTTTGCACATTTGTGTGTTGCATTGCGAGAGTATCAACAAATGGTAGTTCATTTCGGGGATCCTCCTCGCACTCCCATTTTGAAGGAAAGTCTATTATGTCCATCTCAAGAAAAGGAAAAGCTATTGTGAATGTAGTTACTATGACTAATGATCACAACCTCAGATGCAATAGGAAGTTTATGAAGTTAGCTAAATCTTATACTTCCATTTTAAAAAATTTGTTGAAGGATAAGATCATAAATTTGGAAAACCCTCAACCTCTAAAGGAACCTTATCCCGATTGGTACGATGTGAATTCTTTTTTTCAGTACCATCAAGTTAACATGCATGATACTAAGTGTTGCATGTTCCTGCATCATGAGATTTTGGATTGAATAATAAGACCTATCCCCTATACATTCCTGCTCATCTCAATATAAAGATTATGATAATAGTCCTAGTTGACCTCAAGAGCTGGGTGAATGTTATTATGGAAGAAACGTTATGGCTAAATTAATTACAAAGGGAAGAGTATGAAGAAACAAAATCTACCATACGTACACATGATGGTATCTCTCTTAAGCCATATGGCTATATAACCCTTTCTATCCTTGTTGGACCTAGGGTTATGGACACAACATTTGATGTCATTCCAGAATCTAATTTGTTCAGGGTGAAGTTGGGCATCCCATGGCTAGCTTCCATGAACCAAATTGCTTCCATTATTCACAAGTGTTTAAAGTTTTCTCACAAAGGTGTTGTACATGTTGTGCATGACACTGGATATCAACCATTGGTATCCCGTGGGGGGTATTCCTTGGATCATTTTTGGCCCACCCTAGTAAGTCTGCTCCCTCCTAGAATGAACCTGCTTTACCAAAACTATGTGAAGTACAAAACTAGGGCCAAAGGACAGTCAAAAGTGACTCCTTTGGTAGCGTAGCAGCAAGCTACCTCCTCTTGGAAGGGAAAGGAGATTCCTTCCTTTCCTCAGGGTGTCGCTTCTACCCCCCTTTTTGAAGAGGAGTTCTGGATGACTACTCTCAGATTTCACATAAGAAGTTTGATGGTACCTACTTAGAGTAAAGCCAAGATTCATATATCTGACCTTCGTACCGTACCTCTAGGACCTTGGCCCTACCTTTAAGGTAAGAGGAGGGCTCCCCATTGGGAGTCCTCTATGTCAGCCTACAAGGCCTACTACCACTCCTTCTCCTAAGGCAATGAATGGGAAGAGGGCCACCACTAAGGTGTTAGAGCCGTCTCCTCCCATTGTTGCTCCAATCTCATCCCAATCTCTCCCTCCTGCTCCTATCTAGGAGTCTCTCCCTCTACCAAAAATGGCCATGATGGTTACTTTGATAGCCAAGCAGGAGCCTTTTGTTCCATCCCAGCTCTTGGCCTCTAGCTCCCAAAGTCACAAGAACTACCTTGTGTGTGAGTGCAAGCATCGATGAAAGGCTCTAGTTGCTGAGCAAGCCACCCTACAAAGGAAGGAAGAGGAGTCGACCAATCCTATTTTGGGGGCTACTGTTGTGTCCTCCTCTCTCATCCCCTCTACTTTGGTTCAATCAGCCTCAATACTACTTTTGACTACTGCTATGAGCATAAACACCCCTAACCATAAAAAGATGTAGGTGTTTATTTCTCCTTCGGTCAAGCCTCCCCTCTTGATGTCCCTCTCAGACATATCGCTGTTCTTGAATCCTTTGGACATGTCGAACACCTTGGTGGTTTTCACCGTGGTTCTCTCCTCCTCCTCCACGACTTCTTCCTCATTCGTGGGGATCTCACATCCTCCGATGAAGTGGGAGATACAAGATGGACCTTATAGAAATGGGGGGAAAAAGAGGATCCCACCTTCTTTAGAAGGTGGTTTTGTGTTAGCATGTGCTATCCTAGTGATGGAATAAGTTCTGGTGTCCTTGGAGTTCATCACTACTCTCGAGTCACTAGGTGATCCTAGTAGTGAATCTTGGGTGTTGCCTCCCTCATCTATTGAGGCAACAAATGGCACTCCTGTGAAGTGCATGTTTAAATCTTTGGATAAGGTCCTATCCCTTTCAGTGATCTTCATGAAGTCGCTGACCATTTCCCCATAGGAGATGAGTGGAGGAGACCCCGAAGAGTCTCCTTCCTTAGCTCTTGCTATGGGGGGTCGGAGGGTTCCCCCTTGAAATTCCACCTTTGCAGGCTCGTCACCCTTCCCTGTATAATGATATAGATTGGGAGGTTGATGACCTCTTGGTTGATGAGTATTAGGGTACACCTCTTCTTTATCTATAGTGTAGTGTGTGTGTGTGTGTGTGTGTTTGTGTTCCCACATGCTTGTGTTATGTGTTCCTAGATGACCCTTGTCACCCTCGTAGGTGCTTGGATATAGGAGTGTTATGTGTTGTACAACTTCCTCTATTTGTTCCATCATTCTTCCTATGTTATGTGTATTAATTTTCTATAATTACAGATGATGCAAAGTGTTAGGGGCATTTAGGCTTCCCTTCCATGTTGACCCAATTTTTTATTTTTATTTATTTTTCTTGTGCGTTCTTCATATGGTCTGATATAGTAGGGGGTTGATGACAATTCATTAATATACTACTATTATGATACTTATATATATTTATGAGAATATTTGACCCCAAAATATTAGACTACCCCTATGCCCTTTGTTTGTGATGTCATTATCTCTTTTTACAATGTTGTTATATTTTTCTCTTCTTTGCTTGATTCATGATGTTGTGGTGCTCATGTGTTGTCCCTCAAGTGTGTAAAAACATTACCACGATTACATCTCGATATGTTTCACGAGCCACAACATCACTTTTTCATTCTTGATTTTCTCTCCTTAGGATGCCACATGCCTCTATGTTCAACACACACCATCCGAAAGGGGGACTATCATGTCAACTTCGATTTCCAAAAAATGAATTCAATGGCCAACGAATCTTTTCTTGAAAATATTTTGATAATGCTTTTTCAAAAATCACATTCTCAACAAGGAGCCCTAGTGGAACGTGTTTCCTTGTCATGGGTTCATAAAGAAAGAGCTTGAAGAACTTTCCTATGAGGAGGGAGAAAATTTTCTTGCAAGAGAAGCCTTGACCTTCCCCTCGTGAGGGGGCATTTTCTTCCTTTCAAATTCCTTGATGAAGTGAACATATTTCAAAAGGATTCCTTGATGTTGAATTGATTTGGGAAAAATTCTCACTCAAACAACACGTTTGTTGAGTGGAATCCTTTTCTTTTGAAGGGTTCTTGAGGGACCCCTTTGAAATCTCTTCTCTTCAATTTTTTGATTGTCTGTGTGTTTGTTTGCTTGCTTGCCTACGTGGCTATTTTTGATTTCTAACATGTTTTATTTGCTGATTAACATCTTGCTTTGCAGGTGCTCCTATGAAGCTGCTTTCTAGTCTGAAAATTTGGTGTCCACTCACGCTGGGATTCTTTCAAGAGAGAGTACCTAGGGGGTGCCTTCTTTGCAGGTCTGAGGGACTGTGAAGTGCTTGCATCCTATGGGATTTGTCCATCATTGGTCTGCAGGCCTTCGGTGTACACTTTGTAGTTCCAAGGAGCTACAAAATCCTTTATTCATACCTCTTGAAGAGAGAGTACCTATGGAGCTATTTTCCTTCCTTGCACTTTTGAGTTCGCTAGATTGTGATATGCTTCCTCGATAGTTCAGGTATAAATTTCTAAACTCTTCGATCTACTTTACCGAACATTCATTGACACTCATGCTTGCTAAAGTGGGGGAAGAATGTATAGAAGCAAATTTTCACCCCTTGTGTAAATTCCCCTTTTACATCTCTCCACCTTATAAAATCAAACCCGAATGTGAAATTCCACATTACCCATCTGCCTCGCATATAATTGGTGCTTGTATTTTGTGTTAATGGGGAATTTTTTTGGGAATGTGAGCATGGTGCATAGACATCTATGTGGCATGCTGCCATCCCTGATAGATTCCTTCCCCCTAGAATCCATAGGGACATTACATTCTCCATTGGGCATGAAGTGTAAATGCCTCTATGTCGACCAGTTGGCTCGAAAATGGCTCTTTCCCTCTCATTTTGATCTTGAAATGCCTATCTCTCTCATTAAATCCATCTCCTTAGCATCTCTTTAACACTTCTTGAACTCTAGAGCATTCAACTTCATTCTCTTAGCATTTTCATAACATTTTCATTGAGAAATTCCATCCATCTTGTTGCACTTTTTCCACCATTGGAGTTATGTTTTGGTGTCCCAATGGACTGCTTCTTCATTATTGCAGTAGCATAGACCTTACTGAGTTTGCAACCTCCTCTATGTGCTTGAGATCACCTTGATTGGGAAGGTGATATTGCTTGTTGATTAATGTAGCATAGTGCCTTTGTTATTGTTCGGTTTCTTTCCTTTGTTCTCTTTATCACATTTTCCATATAGTGGCTTTCCTCGCTATTCGTGGAGGTGGAAACACCAAATGGGTGTTTGATTGAGGAAAACCCCTATATAGCCATTTTTTCCCCCTCTCTCAGCTATGTGCAAGTGAATTTGTGTGGAGGTTGCTGGTGAGCTGAACCTTTAGTGAGTTGGACTTCATCACCTTAGTTTTCATCTATCTTCTTCACCATCTTTATAGTTATTTATCATACTTTATTATTTTGTTTAGTTCATTAAACCTCATTTACTAGGCTTTCAGTAGTTTTTTGGCTTTCCATACTATATTTCACACTTTTTGGTTGGAATCCAATGTACGAAAGAGATGCTAGTGTGCTGCGCTGTCGTCCTTGACCCGTGCTGTCATCCTTAGGCATAGAGCTGTTTGAGGTGAAGTTTAGATTCTAGAAAGCAACTCATCTAGTCCCGTTCAATTTTTTATATCTGTAGAGTGACAAAATCACTTGAGAGTTCTCTTCATTCCCTATCCTTGACCTAAAACACCCACTTAGCTTGAGGTAAGATAGGGCAGCCCTTTGCTCTCGACTCTCTCTGTGACCTGGAGCCTTGGTGTGGTTGGTCCCCCTACCTTAAAGTTGGATAGGAGGATATAATGATAGTTGTTTACTACTAATTTTTTTAGAAATAGTCATTCATCCATATCTACAATGTATTAGGGAAACCACCATAGCTAGCCAGGATCTTCCGAATATCAACAAATAACAATCTTAGGGTTATGTAACTAAATAAACTAAAAATCTATAGGATATTCCTAAGTTTCAACCATAACCAAATTTTTATAAGACCCCTTTGGGAATGGAAATATATTGGTTTGTCATTTGAATAATAGTACTTGTATTTTGTGGGTTTGTTAATGATAACATTTGCAGTCATACCATTTACATTAGCTCCAAAATCCACAAGTATATTTAGAACTTCAACTCCAACAATCAATATAGTAATCATAGGACTACTAGGATCACCATACTTGGGAGGAAGAAATTCCCATAAAAGGACATGTTACCTAGGTATCTATTAATTTAGACAATGTTAATTTTCTTTTTTCATTGAAATTTTTATACATAATTGTTTAATTGGTTGATTTAGTTTGGGTATTTCCTTGATTTATTGTAACAATGAAATTTTTATTTTCAACTATTTGATCTCTTGTATGAGGTGAGTTTCATTTGAAAAAATGGTTTTTGAGGGAATTTTGGGGTCAATTCTTTAAATATCTATTAAAAGGGGCTTGTTTCAAAACATGGAATTCTTCTCATGTTTTGAGATTAACTCTTGGGAAATATTTAGAGAAGGGTTTGGTAACATTATTAGTGGAATAATATAGTAGGTTGTTAAAACAATTCTTTGAAAAAGCTCCAAAAAGAAACTTTGGAGAAGATTTGAAATATAACTTCAAGGAGTTGAGAAACACCTCTTGGGTGGCTTTGGAAGATAATTACAATAGAGTGTTAGAGGGTTTTGTTGACATTTCATGCCCCCCTTAGATGACCCATCACTAATATCCGATCTGAGATATCCTAAATGGGCCATCTTGCATGAGTTTTCCTTCAGGGTTCATAAATTGGATGTCCTAGATTTTTGGGTTTTTGGGCTTTCACTTACTTGCTTACTTGCATGATTTCTCCATCACTCCCACTCCTTCTTTTCCATCTTCTTTCCTCTAAGTGTTTCGGATGTCAGCCTTCACCCTTACCCTTTACCCTTTACCAATTTTTAAAGGTAAGCCTCATGCCTTACCTCCGACCATGAAAGATCGATTAAGGTTTTCAAGACTTGTCTAAGTCTTGTCCTGTCAGTCTTTGGGGGTTGGTTCTTCCCCTTATCTTCTTCCATTCTTTCTCCTCCTTCATGTCCTTTCTCTGTTTTCACTAAGCTTTTATATTTCAACCTTTGGCCTTCCCTTTTAACATCTTATTTCACTTCATCGATCATCGCCCAATGGCTTGACACACAATCCTTGAAGGTTTGATGTTATCACTTGCATGCTTTCTTTTTCACCCTTCTCCTTCCATTTCTTCTTATCGACGATGCCTTGATTACAAATTTGGCTAAGTATTGGGTTTTCGTATGTTGGCCTTTGGCCTTCTCCATTACCTCTTACCTTTCTTTGATAAGAGGTAACCCATCTCCCTGATCCCTGATGCTCATTCAAAGAAGGTTCTTTTTGGTGGTCACAGTTTCTTTCTTCCTTTGGTAAGTGGTAAGTTGCAGGCCTGACACCTAGACGGTCCACAAATTGGTGCATTTTTGTTCAACGATGCCATTGCACATGAAGTTTGATGAAAGCATGAGAACGAGGTAGGCCCGATGCTCAACCCCCAATCAGGAAACATTTTCGGGGGTCTAAACCATTTAATTCAAATGCTTGCAAAGGATTTTTTTGAGCTTGATGCCCCGATGATCCATGGATTGGCACGTCTTTGTTCAATGATGCCATTAATGCACAACCACTTCCCAACTACTAGGCATGTTTTTTAGGGTTCAAGGACAACATTTATTGCTCTTTTGACTTCTCCAAGTGGATTTTATGGGTGCCATGCTCATTCATTGCTGATGGGTGTCCCTTATGACTGTTTGCATACCCAAATCACAGATTTCATGGAGGATTTTGGATGGATTTTCCAAGAAAATCTTCATAGCAAGATGGATAGTGTGCAAACCTTATCCTCTCCAAGCTCTTCTTGGTGCAACTTTGACAACAGGTATGGCGACCATGGTTGTTTTGGGAACAATTTTTTTGGATAGATATCATGCTTCTTTGATTAGATATGCTAACTCTAGCTAGTTAGGGTTTGATGAATATTCATCTTAGTTATGCTTGAACTATAAAGTAAAACACTTGTATATTTTTTGAGGGTTCTTCCTCTGGCTCCTCTAGGGTTTTTCTCTTGTAGACACTGTAATTTTTGAATTTTTTCATTGTAAGGATTGCTTCTAATATTTTATGTTAATAAAGTTAAGCTATTATCATTGTTATCTCTTACATGTTTGAGTAAAACCTTGTTACCTTCATGTTTGAGTATGTGTTTTAGTTGTTTTATTGATGTATTATGTTGTTTAGAAGCAAGAAGAAACATGTTTCTATCTTGGTGCATCACCTTCCTTTCATTTCATTTTATCCTTCTATCCCTTTTCCTCTATGATTTATTAGATTAGAGTAGTAATAGGTTTCATGTGCTGGGTGAGAC
This sequence comes from Sequoia sempervirens, assembly GCA_007258455.2. Lineage (NCBI taxonomy): Eukaryota > Viridiplantae > Streptophyta > Pinopsida > Cupressales > Cupressaceae > Sequoia > Sequoia sempervirens. The sequence continues at coordinate 115,624 of VDFB02369568.1, read as the reverse complement.
TAACACATTTGCACTTAGTTTAGAAGAGGAATTTTTCCTTCTCTGGAGATTCAACCTCATTTGTGTGAAGATCCCACACCTTGAGGTTGTTTCCATTGTGTCATTAGAACACTGAACTCTTGTTCAATAGAGTGCAATTTTATGTGACAACAGTTTTTGGCATGCCTGATGGGACACAAGAAATTTCACTTCATTTTTTTGAGAGAATGGTGTTGCTCTCAACATTTTAGCCTTGAAGAGGCTCTTAAACAAGTACCTAGTGACTCTACAATCAAGGGATGACTCTACATATGAATTGGTGACTCTACTGCTATCTATAAATCTTGGTTTAAGATCAAACCTATACATTCATGTGAAGAATCCAAACAAGAGCATCTTCTAGAGGTAATTTCCAATACACCCAACTCTCATTTTCTACTTCTAGAAGAAGAAATAGACAATATTTTTCACCTATAAGAAGAAATAGGAGTATAAATCCACATCCTAGAGCTCAATCTACACCACCCGTGGGTAGATTATTTCAAGCTAGAACACCCATTGTCCATACAAATAAAAATTTATCCCATATGGCTTTGCCCAGAAATTGACCTTTTGTAACTTTTACTAGTGGAAGCCCCTTGATTCTAGCCCAAAAAGATATACTGGTCAATTCCCTCAAAAGTATTTCCTATTTTACTGGTGAAACATCTACAACTCTAGCAAAGCACATCATAGATGTGGAAAAAATATGCTTAGTGCATGATGTAACAAAAGACTACATGGCTATTAGATTACTTACCACTTCACTGAAAGGTAAAGCACTGCAGTGGTATAGAGAACTGCCACCCAACTCCATTCAAAAATTGGGATGAGTTAGGGGAGAAGTTATGCAAATTTTTTGATGACACAAGTGACCATTTGTTCCTAGTAGAGCAACTAACCAAAATTGAAAGAGCACCTCATGAATTCACAAGTGATTTCAATTATAAATTCCAAAAGATGGGTTTAAATTCTTGTTTTGGTCAAGCCTTCTCCTGAGCATTCTTTTGTATATTTCTTAAGGGTCATTAACATCAATATAGCTTTTATGGTTTAGTCAATGGGAGGTTACACCTTACTAGGTGCATATGATGCTGCCATAAGGGCAAAAAATTATTTAATTCAGGCAAGGAAGATAGCTCCTAGGCCACCAATGCCTTTATTTCTAGATCTTCCTTCATAGCCAACGGTGGCCCCTATTCTAGTGGCTCCTATTCTAGTGGTTCCCAGGAACCAAAAATCTACTTCTGTCACACTTCTAGATAATTGGGTAACCTTGCTCTGAAGTATGAACAATAGGTTAATAGCATTGGATAGGCAATAAGCTCAAAACAATAGGCCTTATCAGCCTCAAAATTAGGGTTATCAACAAAATAGGCTACCTTATCAAGGACAAAATCAGTGAAGTCATGCTAAGCCTTTGAATAGCATGCACACAACTACTACCAACACTTCTTATAAGGATTTGGTCCCAATGCAAAATAATATAGCCCAGGATCAAGAGTGGTGTTACCCTTGTGAGCAAGCTCATAATGAAAATGCTTGTCAAAATGAAGAGTTTGTGCAAACTCTGGTAGCTCAAAATGAAACCTCTACTTCAAAGCAACAAATTGGAATGAACCAAACAATTGCTAGTAATAAAATTCATGCACGAGGTGACTCTTTATTTGTCATTTGGGGTCAAGAGGATTTCTGTGGTGTAAATCAAGTGGATATTGATGCAATGGCCCATAATACAAGATCAAAGAAAAGAGCAATGGAGGGTGGTGCATCTTCCATGGTTGGGTAAGCACAAGTCTCTTAGCAACCTCAACCAAGTGCAAATGCTAGACCAATAGGTAGAACAATAGAGGTTCCACAATCAAATCAGCCTATTAATAGGCCTAAACAAGTGGTGGAGAATCCTAAGATCACACAAGAAATGAGAATAGACCCTGTTACAAAGGTTCCTTCTAAAGCTGGTCAATTTCCTTTCAACATAGTGGAGCAAATAAAGAAATTCAATCTGAATGTTACTATGTGGGAGGCTCTATCCATCCCATCATAAAGGGATATTCTATAGTAGGATTTAAAGGAACATAAAAAAATAGATGATGTACATGAAAAATAGAAAAATACTCCATCGAGCAACCTAGTGCAACCCAAAGAGGAAGGGAATTCAAGGAAAATTAGTAAGCCACCTCCCTTCTATCTTTATCTAATTATTGGAAATCATATAGTGCATAATTTTATGATAGACTCTAGGGATAGTAGTTCTATTATGCCTAAGGGAATTGCTGACATGCTTTGTATCAAATATGAATCGGTGGCTAGAAAAGTTTTACAATTGGATAGAACTGTTGTCAATACAGTGGGAGTAATTAAAGACCTAAAGTTGTCCTTGCATGCATGTCTCAGTTGTGATGTGTTGCAAGACATTTTAGTTATATAACCCCCTGCTCATTTTTCCATTTGCTTATCTAGAGATTTCACTGCTAAGATAGGTAGTACTTATCTATTGATTGGTAACACATGCTATTTAGAACTAGATATGGCACTAAAGAAACCATCATATCTAAGCCCATATTAAAATATCATCTAGATACTAACACTCCTAGTCCAATAAACATGAACTATACATTGCATGATCGAAAGGAGGAGTGTTATGTTCATGAGCTTGCAAATCCTATAGAGGAGGTACCTGATTGTTTGTTGGATGAATGGGGAAATGATTTACATTTTGATCCAATTGTTATTGATGAGGTAGAGGAGATTGGTCTTAGCACCTATTATATTCATGAGGAGAATTCTCTTGTCCCCAATCTTATAAAAGCTCAAGAGGATTTAGGGGGATTGTGGCATATGTTTTTTGATGGTTCCAAGAACATAAATGGTGCTGGTGTTGGTGTAATGTTTGTAAGGAAAGCTTAGGTGCAAAAAAAAATCTCCTAACACCAAAACCTCAGGGAAGAATGCAGATAGGACTTTAAATTTTACAATTATAGCACAATCAGATACACATGAAAATAATAACAGAAAAGAGAAATGAAGAAATACACAATTGGACACCAAATTTAAGTGGGAAAACCCTTACAGGAGAAAAAACCACCACACCAAGAAAAGCCTCTTTGTATTACAGTAAACAAAATTACATACAAAGATTGAACTTCCACTTTCTGATGTCAAATTAACAACATTTCTTGATCAACCTTGTATAGAACATCACTGTTACAATGCTCTCTGAATTGAATTCATTGACACTGATCAAATCATGTTCAAAATCAAACAACTCTTCTCTTTCAAACTATTCACCATTGTCTACCATTACAAAGCATAAACATTTTCCTCACAATCTATTCATCTTCCACATAGGAATGGTCACAATAGTCCAACTACCAATGGTTCACATTTTGCTTCGCTCATTGGTTGAAAGCAGACCACGTCAGGTAGTTGTTCGGTCAAAATGTTCAAACAGAATCGCATGTCGGTGAGACACTAGACTGTGTCTCCCCGATACCAAAATGCCTGACTGTCCTTATTGGCAAGAGTCACCACCATCGGCAAGAGTCATATCGAGTTCAAACTTGTTGCTGAGACTCACTCTATCGCTAAGACATCACATCGATATCCATCTCGTGTAGATCTATCAGAAAGAGTTTCGCTATCATTGAGAGTTCATAGCGAATAGAAATCCATCAATGAGATATCCTCTATCAGCAAGAGTTCACACCGAATGAAAAACCATTGGCTAGACCCACTCTATCGGCAAGACATCTCACCGATGTCCACTGCAGAACCATCAGCAAGACCATCACTGTCGCTAAGACTTCACACTTATGTTCAACTTATGTAGCTCTATCAACAAGACCATCGCTATCGGCGAGACATCATACCAAACACAAATCCATCGGTGAGAGGAATACTATCGACAAGAGGTCATACCGAATGCACCTGCCTATCAATGAGAGACACATTCATTGGAAAGAGATCATACCAAATTCAAATCTATCGGTGAGACCAACACTGTTGGAAAGAGCTCACATCGAATGTATACCTATTGACAAGACCACATCCATCAGAAAGAGTTCTCACTGAACATAGAACTATTGGCGAGACCAACACTATCGGCAAGAGCTCACACTGAATGTATACCCGTTGGTGAGAGGAGAACCATCGGTGAGACTAGTGCTTTCGAAAAGAGTCTGAGAGTCTCCCCGATGTCCAATATGAATAAAGCTATCGACAGGACTAACACAGTCAGAATGTATCTAATAGTCACCTCGATATTCAACTGTCACCAAGAGTCTCCTTGATAACCACTAGAAACCAACCCGTCGGGAAGACAGAACCAAAGTCTCAGCGACTTTGATCTTATGAACATAGTTGCTAGTTGGTAAGACATTCTAAGGGTCTCATTGATTTTTCTCTTTTAGGAGTTTCATGTTAGTAAGCTTGAGGCACATTTTCCAACAAACTCCCACTTGATGAATATCTTACTGACACCTCTAGAGCACAACAAACTACTAAAATTCATGGGCACTAAGGCCCATCAAATTGGCACACCACTTGAACTTGTATTTGCTCACTGGCTTTGTCAATGCATCTGCAATGTTTTCCAGAGTATCCACTTTTTCTAAAGAGACCTTTCCATCCCCCACCATATCTCGTACAAAATGATACTACACATCAATATGTTTTGTCCTGGCATGGAAAGTAGGATTTTTTGCCAAACAAATAGCACTCTGACTGTCACAGTAAATTGTAATTATCCCTGCATCAAACCCAATGTTAAAACACAAACATTTTAACTAGATTGCTTCTTTATAGGTGTGTGTTCCTGCCATGTATTCTGCTTCTGTAGTGGACAAAGCAACTACAACCTGCTGCTTACTCATCCAACTAATTGTACCACCATTCATCATGAAAATATATCCACCGGTGGATCTTCTACTGTGAATGTCTTCTGCCCAATCAAAATCCACATAGCCTCAAATGCTAAGAGTCCTCTGTGATTCAACCAAATTTCCATGGTAACACAAAGCATATTCTGAAGTTCCCTTCAAATATCTGAACACTCTTTTCACAACATCCCAATGTGTCCTAGGATTTTCCATAAAGGACTAAGTACTTCCATTGCTTGGGAAATTTTTGGCCTTGTACAGACCATTGCATACATTAAACTATCAACTGCACTAGCATAAGGGACTCTGGTCATGTCCTCCATCTTAGTGGGATATTTTGGAAAATCTTCAATAGATAGCTTCGTTCCCTACAAAACTGGAACAACTAGCTGCTTGCACTCAGTCATACAAAATCTCTCTAGAAAAATATTAATATACTTACTCTGACTAAGCCAAAGTTTTCTACTCTTCCTGTCCCTGGTTATTTCCATTCCTAGAATATACCTAGCTGCACCAAGATCTTTCATTTCAAACTTTGTAGACAACTGAGATTTTAGATCAGAAATCATTAACTTACTATTACCTATGAACAACATATCATCAACATAGAGAGAAATAATAAGTACACGATCATTTTCAGCTTTGTAGTACACAATGATTAGATTTCGATCTTACAAATCCCAATGACAAAAAAAAAGTGTCAAACTTCTGGTACCACATTCTAGGAGATTGTTTTAATCCATACAGAGATTTTTTCAACTTGCAAACTATATTTTCTTTATCTTTTTCCAGAAAGTTCTTAGGCTGGGACATGTAAATTTCTTCTTCAAGGTCACCATGAAGAAATGTTGTCTTCACATCCATCTGTTCAATCTCTAAGTCATACACTGCTACAAGTGACAAAAGAAATTTGATAGACGTCAGCTTAGCTACAAGAGAAAAAATTTCTCCATAATCAATTCCCTCTCCCTGGGAATACCCCTTCGCAACCAACCTTGCCTTATAATTTTACACACTTCCATCGAGACTTATTTTCTTTTTAAATACCCATTTGCAGCCAACAACTTTTCTACCTTTAGACAAGGGCACCAAACTCCAAGTATCATTCTTTTCTAATGATGCCATTTCTTCATTCATGGCTTCCAACCAAGAGTTTGAATTAGACATTCTAAATGCTTCTTTCACAGTCCTAGGCTCATCAGTGCTAGAAATTAAAGCATAGGCACAAGTAGAATCTAACAAAGAAAACCCATACCTATCAGGTTGCTTACTTTCATGTGTTGACCTCCTCACAAGCTGAGGCTGTTCTTCATCTTTAGAAATCTCAGAACTACTTGAGCTCTCCTTAGTTTCAGGTACATTTTGAATTTTCAATTCCTCTTTATCTGGTGTCAGAGGAATTTCAACTACATCCTTTTTATTTTCTAATTTTTTCTCTGACTGCAAATCCAAAGTAGAAGGCTTCAATTCACAAAAAATAATACTTATAATGTAAAGAACCTTCTTCGTATTAGGATTCCAAAGCTTGTATCCTTTTATGCCAACACTATAACCAATAAAAATACATTTAACAACCTTGTTTCCCAATTTAGACCTTTTTTCATTCGATACATATGCATATGCCTCAGCCAAAGACACAAATGTGTCTCAGATAGGGATTCTTTCCAGACCTTGCTTCCAAAGGTGTTTTCTCAACAAGAGTGGAATTAGGAGAACATTTTATTAAATAACATGTTGTTGCAATTTCCTCAGCCCAAAACTTCTCCTCCAAGCTAGCACTACTTAGCATACTTCGTGCTCTTTCCATCACTGTCCTGTTGAACCTTTCAACAACTCCATTTTGTTGTGGAGTGTAGGGTGTAGTTTTATGTCTTTTAATCCCATGATATTTACAGTACCTTTCAAACTCATCAGAACAAAACTCAGTGCCATTTTTAGTCCTTAAACATTTTATTTTTCTTCCAGTCTGATTTTCCACAAGGTTTTTAAATTCCTTAAAATGACTGAACACTTCTGATTTACTTTTCAAAAAATAAACAAATGCCCTTCTTGAATAATCATCAATGAACAATACATAATATATTGATTTAGACAAAGAAGGAACATTTACTGGACCAAAAACATCAGAATGCATGTAATCAAGTAAACCAGAAGATTTGTGAGGACTAGAGTAAAATGAAACATGGTGTTGTTTACCATATACAAAATGTTCACAAAACTCAAATTCGAGGTTACAATCATCAAGCCCTTCAACCAAGTTTTTATTTTTCAAGGTTTTTAAACTTTTTTCTCCAATGTGGCCAAGCCTATGATGCCAGAGCATAGTCTTTTCTATTGGAAGTTTAACTTCCATAGAGTTTGCACTATTAGGAACTTTTTCCTCCTTTTCTCCATGAGTAGCCTTCTATGACTTTACAGAGACACTATTGCATTGCACAACATGTGTATCCAACTTATACAAGGTACTAATATGAGCACCCGTAGCTAGCACCATTGAGCCTCTAGTAATCTTGTAGCCATTTCCAGAGAATGTTACTTGCACTCCAACATTGTTCAGCTTACTAACAAAAAGTAAATTTCAATCCAGACCTAGTATATGCATTACATCATTGATTCCCTTCACTCTTCCATCAGGGAATTGAATTCTGACTCTTCCATGACCAACTATTTCTAGAGATGAATCACTTGCCAAATACACCCTTCCACCATCGTATTTTTCATACTTAGTGAACTAGTCTATATGAGATGTCATGTGGAAAGATGCTCCAGAATCAATCAGCCAGACATCATCTAATGCCTGTGTAGCCAAGGCTACAATGAAAGCATCTACATCACTTTGAGAAGAATCATTGTCCAAAGAATACTTCTTCTTTTTCTCCTCTTTGCAATCCTTTTGGACATGACCAGGTTGCCCACAATTTCAACACTTTACCTTGGAATTCTTACTAGGAAACTTTGATCTCCCCTCTGATTTGGATTTGGACTTCTTGTCCTTCTTCTTGACTTTTTATTTTGATCTTCCTCTAACAACAAGAGCCTCCTTCGCCATCTTAGAATATTTTATTCTCATCTCTTTTGATAACAAAGAAGCAACAATATCTTCCATATTAAAAGAGGAAGTAGTACTCCCAATAGCCATCACCAAGTGATCCCAAGAATTTGGCAAAGAACATAACAACAACATATAGTGATCTTCTTCATCAATCTTCACACCCACAGATGCTAACTAAGCAATCAACAAGTTGAAAGCATTCAAATGATAAAAAATAGATGCTCCTTCCTACATTTTCAAAGAGTACAACTTCTTCCTCAAGAACAACTTATTCACCAAGGATTTGCCCTAATAAATAGCTCCCAGTCTTTTCCACAAAGAGGATGCTGTCTTTTCTTCATCAACATTTAAAATAACAAAGTCTGCTAAACAGAGCCTTATCAAGCCCTTTGATTTTTGATCTGCAAGGTCCCAATCCTCTTACTTCATGCCTGTAGGCTTCGTTCCAGACACAACAAGCCAAAGATCATGATCAACCAATAGATCTTCCATTTTGAGTTTCCACAACTCAAAATTACTGCCATTGAATTTCTCAATTTCAATCTTTCCTGACATGCTTGCCATCTTAATCTGTAATTCGAATTACCAGACTTCTACAAGACTCCCACTGAATATAATTGACAAAAAAAAACCAACGTACCCACAAGGATAACACAACTAGCCAGGCTCTGATACCACTTGTAAGGAAAGCTTAGGTGTGAAACAAACTCTCCTAATGCCAAAACCTCAGGGAAGAATGCAAACAAGACTTTAAATTTTACAATTACAGTGCAATCAGATACACATGAAAAGAATAATAGAAAAGAGAAATCAAGACATACACAATTGGACACCAGATATATGTGGGAAAACCCTTACGGGAGAAAAACCCACCACACCAAGAAAATCCTCTTTGTACTACAGTAAACAAAATTACATATAGAGATTGAACTTCCACTTTCTGATGTCAAATTAACAGCAACAACATTTCCTTGATCAACCTTGTACATAACATCACTGTTACAATGCTCTTCGAATTGAATTCATTCACATTGATCAAATTGTGTTCAGAATCAAAGAACTCTTCTCTTTCAAACTGTTCACCATTGTCTACCATTACAGAGCATAAACATTTTCCTCACAATTTTTTTATCTTCCACACAGGAATGGTCACAACAGTCCAACTTCCAGCGGTTCACATTTCGCTTCGCTCATTGGTTCAAAGTAGACCACATCAGACAGTCATTCAATCAAAACATTCAAATAGAATTGCATGTTAGTGAGAAACTAGAACATGTCTCCCCAATGCCAAAATTCCTTACTGTCCTTATCGAAAAGAGTCACCACCATCGGCAATAGTCATATCAAGTTCAAACCTGTTGCTGAGACTCACTCTATAGCTAAGAAATCACATCAATATCCATCTCATGTAGATCTATTGACAATAGTTTCACTATCGCTGAGAGTTCACAACGAACAAAAATCCATAGGCGAGATATCCTCTATTGGAAAGAGTTCACACCAAATGCAAAACCATCAGCCAAACCCACTCTATTGACAAGAAATCTCACCGATGTCCACTGCAAAACCATCGGCAAGACCATCGCTATCGCTAAGACTTCACACCGATGTTCAACTTATGTAGCTCTATTGACAAGACCATCACTATCAGTGAGACATCATACCGAACACAAATCCATCAGCGAGAGGAATACTATTGACAAGAGGTCATACCGAATGCACCTGCCTATCAGTGAGAGAAACATCCATTGACAAGAGATCATACCAAATGCAAATTTGTCGGTGAGACCAACACTATCGACAAGAGCTCACATTGAATGTATACCTATCGATGAGACCACGCCCATTGACAAGAGTTCTCACCGAACATAGACCTGTTGGTGAGACCAACACTTTCTGTAAGAGCTCACACCGAATGTATACCTGTTGGTGAGAGGAGAACCATTGGTGAGACTTGCACTTTTGAAAAGAGGTTGAGAGTCTCCCTGATGTCCAATATGAATAAAGCTATCGACATGACTAACACAGTCGAAATGTGTCTGACAGTCACCCCTATATTCAACTGTCACCAAGAGTCTCCTCGATGACCACTAAGAACCAACCCGTTAGCAAGACAGAACCAAAGTCTTAGCGACTTTGATCTTATGAACATAGCTGCTAGTTGGTAATACATTCTAAGGGTCTCACCGATTTTTCTCCTTCAGGAGTTTCATGTCAGTAAGCTTGAGGTACATTTTCATACAATGGTAGTATCTCTGAGCATGGAAAAATATTATTTCTCTTTCAAGCTTCAATTTAGTTACACTAACAATGTGGTTGAGTTTGAAGCACTCATCTAAGGTCTCCAACTTGCACAAAAAGGAAGCATAAAATTGTTACAAGTTTTTGGTGACAGTGAATTGGTTTTCCATCAAATCAGAACTCAAAGCTCAAACAAGAAAATTTCTCTCAAATCCTACAAACATAGGGTTTGTGATTTAATTGAGGGCTTTGAGGGTTTTAACATCTAAAAAATTATGAGAAATCAGAATAAACACGTTGATAGACTTGCAACAGTTTGTGCTCATTTTGACATACCGACACATATTGATAGTAAAAAGGAGCAACATATCAGACTTGTGGTGAGGCTTGTTGTTCCAGATGATCAAGATCACTGGCAAGTCTTTGACAGTAACCAACAAATAGTGAATTTTTTGCAAGATGAGGAAATTTTTTCTAAAAGAAATCAGTCCAAGCTGCAAAATCAGTATGGTGATTAGATCATGCAACTGAGTAGCAACAAGCTACCAAATGGTCTTATCACCCTTGAAGGTATTTTCAACCTTGATGATCAACTAAAGCAGAAAAGGATGAACTTAGCTACAAAGAAGGGTGACTTCAAGCCAATAGAAATTTTAGAGGGCAAGTCTGTAAACTTGGGGAAGGTATGCTCTACCATTGAACATGATGTTTTCATAGATCTTTGCAATAGATACAATGAAGACCTAAAGGGTTTTGAACCATGAAGACCTTAATGGTTTTGGACTTATGAAGACCTAAAGGGTTTTGACCTAGGCCTTTCCCAACATACTATTGAATTAGATCTTGATGCCAAACTTGTAAGGAAAAAACAAAGGCTTATAAATCCCAAGATTGAACCTTTGATGAGAAAAGAGTTGGGAAAATTGATTGAGGCTAGAATCATTTTTCCCATAAAGCATTCTTCATGGGTTGCAAATCTTGTTCCTGTTAGAAAAAAGAATGAGGAAATAAGACTTTGTGTAGATTGTAGGGATCTAAATAAAGCATCCCTAAAGGATCATTATCCCCTCCCTTCCATGGAGTATATTTTACAAAGAGTCAGTGGGTTAGAAAGGTTTTCCTTCTTGGACGGTTACTCAGGCTTCAACCAAATTCTGGTCCAAGAATCTGATCAACATAAGAAAACACTTACTACAAAGTGGGGCACCTATGCTTATTGTAAAATGATTTTTAGTCTAACCAATGTAGGTGTCACTTTTTAGAGAGCCATTGAGATGGAATTTCAAGGTGTGTTTAGACAATTTTTTTGGTCTACTTGGATGATATCACAGTGTTTTCAAAGCATACAAAAGACCATTTTAGTCACCTTGAGCAAGTATTTCAAAAATGTAGGGAATATAGTTTCCCTAAATCCAAATAAATGTGTCTTCACTATTGATTAAGGAAAGCTTCTTGGGAACATTGTTTCAAAAGATGGCTTGGTCATTGATCCCACAAGAGTAAAATCTATCTTAGCCATCCCACTTCCCAGTCACAAGAAATGATTACAAAGTTTCTTAGGCACAATTAACTTTGTGAGGACGTTCATTCCAAACCTTGCTGCTTTGGTAAAGCCTCTTACTTCTATGCTTAAGAAAAATGTGGTCTTCAAGTGGACCAAAGAAGTTAAAGATAGTTTTGAGGCTATAAAACAAGAACTTGCTTGATCTCCTACCCTTGTCAACCCTAAATATGACAAGGATTTCATTATTTATACCTTTGGAGGTGAAGCAAGTATATCAACTATCCTAACCTAGCTAAATAAAGAAAATATGGAGTAGCCCATTGATTTCTTTAGTGAAGGGCTCAAAGATTATGAGGTCAAGTATAGTTACGTTGAAAAGAAAGCTCTTGCCACTGTTAGAGCATTAAAAAAATTTAGAAATATGTTGTCTAATAATAGGATACAACTAATGGTACCCCATGTTAGTGTTAATCAGATCAGATGTCCGGTCGATCCATTCCATTCCATCAGTTGGATCAGTCAAGATCAGGAGATTCCATTCCCTTTGTCATAGTGGATGGCATACTCTTCAAAAAGGATTTCAATGGAGTCCTAATAAGATGCATAAAGGTAGATCAGGTCAGCAGAATGCTAAATGAATTCCATGATGGCTCTTCAGGTGGCCATTTTTCTGCAAGGGCTACTACTGCAAAGATTATGAGGGATGGTTATTATTGGCTAACTTTGTTCAATGACACTCACAAATAGGTGAGAAATTGAAAAAAAGTGTGCTTTCTTTTCTGGAAAGCAAAGGTTGGCTGCCCTCCCTCTTCACCCCATTCAAGTTGATCAACCATTTACATAGTGGGGTTTGGATTTTATTGGCATGATAAATCCACCATCAAGTGTTGGTCATAAATGGATTTTAATAGCTACATATTACTTTACAAGGTGTAAAGATGCATTTATCTTGAAGGATGCCACTGATTCTTCAGTTTTGGAATTCCTTGATGGAATTATTACTAGATTTTGTACTCCTTCCACCATTATTTCATATAATTCCAAGGTTTTTACTAGTGCTCAGATCCTTGATTGGGAAATGAAGCATGGAATTTACTTGAAGATCTCATCTAATTACTATCCTTAGGGTAATGGCTTGGCCGGATCTTCAAATAAAAATCTCATCAAGATTATCAAGAGGACTATTGAGGACAACCAAAGGGTATGGCATAACAAGTTAAAGACAACCCTTTTGACTAATAGAATTACTTGTAAAAGAGCAATTGGTAATTCTCCTTTCATCTTAGTTTATGGAAGGGTTCAAGCAAGGTTACCATTATCATTAGAGTTGCATTCCCTTGAGTTGTCACATCAGTTGGAGTTAGAAGAAAATGATGCTATGATGGTAAGGTTGGTTGAGCTCTTAGAACTAGAGGAGACAAGGAACAAATCTATGCAAGTCATAGAGGCACATCAAGCACAGGTCAAAAGAAATTTTGACAAGAAGGAAGTTTGTAGGATGTTCCAAGAGGGAGATTTAGTGTTGAAATGGGATGCAGACAGAGCCAAAGCTGGAAGACATTCCAAGTTTGATGCCATGTGAGTGGTCCATATGTAATCACTAGCTGCAAGGAAGCCAATGCATTCCATCTCTCTAGGATGGATGGTGAGGTTCTTTCAATCTCAATCAATGGGATTCATCTCAAATATTATTTCTGATAAGTTTTGAGTTTTTAAGTACATATTGTAAATATTTTTTCTTTTCATGAAGTGCTTTGCACACCCTGCATTCTCCTTAAGGGAATGTATGTTCTAGTTTCCATTCCTTTTTCTAAGTGTAGGCTTTCACATGTTTTTTTTGCCCTTGGGAGGCCCAATGTTGTAAATTCCCTTCATGAATTTGTGCCCAATGGACTGATAAGACCTTTGGATTCCATGATTAGTAGGAAATTATCCCACATAAATTTCCAAAATGTTGACATTTCATGCCCCCCTTTGATGACCCATCACTGATATCCGATTTGAGTGATCCTACATGGGCCATCTTGCATGAGTTTTCCTTGAGGGTTCCTAAATTGGCTAAGTCCCAAATTTTTGGATGTCGGCCTTCGCCCTTACCCTTTACCCTTTACCAATTTCTAAATGTAAGCCTCAGGCCTTACCTCTGACCACTGAAGGTCAATTAAGGTTTTCAAGACTTTTCTAAGTCTTGGCCTATCATACTTCAGGGATTGGTTCTTCCCCTTCTCTTCCTCCATTCTTCCTCATTCATCTCCTTTCTCCATTTTCACTAAGATTTTGAGTGTCAGCCTTCTGCCTTCCCCTTTAACATCTTCTTTCCCGTCATCAATCATTTCCAAATGACCCGATGCCTAATCTTCAAAGGTACGATGTTATCACTTGCACACTTTCTTTTTCACCCTTCTCCTTCCATCTCTTCTTCCCACCGATGCCTTGATTCCAAATTTGACTAAGTATTGGGTTTTTGCATGTCAGCCTTCAACCTTCAGCCTTCTCTATTACCTATTTCCTTTCTTTAGTAAGAGGTAAACCATCTCCTTGATCCCCGATGCTTGTTCAAATAAGGTTCTTTTCGGTGGTTGCAATTTCTTTCTTCCTTTGGTACACGATAAGTTGCAGGATAGATGCCTCAACGTTCCACAGATTGGCAAATTTTTTCAACGATGCCAATGTGCATGAAGTTTGATGAAAGCATAAGAATGAGGTAGTACTAACACCTAACCCTCGATGAAGACATTTTTGGGGGTTTGAACCATTTAATTCAAATGCTTGCAAAGAAATTTTTTTGGGCTCGATGCCCCGACGATTCATAGATTGGCACATCTTTGTTCAACAATGCCATTAATGTGCAACCACTTCCCAACTACCAGGAATGTTTTTTAGGGTTCAAGGACAACATTTATTACTCTTTTGACTTCTACAAGTGGATTTTATGGGAACCATGCTCATTCATTGTTGATGGGTGTCCCTTCTGACCATTTCCATACCCAAATCATAGATTTCATGGAGATTTTGGATGAATTTTCCAAGAAAATATTCACAGTAGGGTGGATGACATGAAAATCTTGTCCTCTCCAAGCTCTTCTTGGCATGATTTTCATAGCAGGTATGGTGACCATGCTTGTTTTGGGCACATGTTTTTTGGATAGATCTCATGCTTCTTTGATAAGATCTGCTAACCCTAGCTAGTTAGGGTTTGAAAATATTCACCTTAGTTATGCTTGAACTATAGAGGTAACACTTGTATATTTTTTGAGGGTTCTTCCTCTAACTCCTCTAGGGTTTTTCTCTTGTAGACATTGTAATTTTTGCATTACTCTATTTTAAGGATTTCTTCTAAGATTTTATGTCAATAAATTTAAGCTATTATCATTATTATCTCTTGCATGTTTGAGTAAAATCCTTTTACCTTCATGTCTGTGTATGTGTTTTAGCCATTTTATTGATGTATTATGCTGTTAGAAGTAGTAAGAAACATTTTTTTTTTATCTTGGTGCATCACCTTCCTTTCATTTCATGTTCTCCTTCTATCCCTTTTCCTTTGTGATTTGTTAGATTAGAGTAGTAATAGGTTTCATATGCTGGGTTAGACCAACAAATTTGCACTTAGTTTAGAAGATGAAGTTGTCCTTCTCCAAAGATTCAACCTCATTCAAGCAAAGGTACCACACCTTGAGGTTTTTTCCATTATGTGATTAGAACACTGAACTCTTGTTCAGTAGGGTATAGTTTTATGTGACAACAAGTTTTCTTAGGCTAGTCTCATCAATTGATATTTTATGAGGTTCCTTAGTAGGTTGCTTATCATTTTGATCAACATTATTAAATTTATATTATAAAAATATTTCTTCCTTACCACTTATTATTTTTATTATGGTAGGTTAACTTGATTGATGAAGAGTTTTCCTTGACCCAAGTTGTATAGCTCCATAGCATATATCACTAATTCTATCCATGTTTTCTTGTTCAATTGAATATATAGGGGCAACCTATCCTTTATTATTTGGATTAGTGACTAGTTGGGTTGGGAGTTGAGGTTGCATAACATAGTATTGACCTATTTTTGATTCTATTAAGGTTGTATTAAGGTTTTTTGTTTTTGCATGCAATGATGTCCTTGATAAAAATGATTATATATGGCTTATTCCATTGTGGTGTAGGGTTTGGGGGATACTATGACTGTTGTGATTGTCTAGAACTTTATGTATTTGACCATAGTTTATTTTCCCATTCTATGGGTCCCCAAGAGTAGGTAATCTAGAATAGTGGTCCTTGATGTTAAGGCCAAGGTGCTACCCATTTATTATTATTCTAGTTGGGATGTGGTCACTATGATAGATTTGAGTATTATCTCTTCAAAACATTTCTTCAATTCTTTATCCTATATAATTAACCTCCTCCTCTAGTTAGGGAAGATTTTTTCTTAAAAAAATGATCACATGAAGTAACTCAAATTGGTTAGTATGGTAGTTTTTTTTCATAAACTTGAAAAACATCAATATTGTCCCAATGATATTCTCATAACAAGTGTTTATTTCTACATCTTGAGAAACAGATGGAGAGTTCTTCTAAGTTTTAATTTTTGGCATGTATTCCATCAAGTGTGTCATTTAATTGAATAAGAATATCAATCTTCAAATTTTATATTTCTTCCCTCAATTTTCCTAATTCATTGGCCCCTCTCATCAATATAGATCTATTAATTCCTCCTTGGATTTGTGAATGGTTCCTATAAATCTTAGAGATCTTTGTAAGGAAGCTAAGGTAGTGGAACAACTTCCTACACTAATCTTGAGAGGAGGTTAATGCAAAATTTTATAGATCTTTATTAGTTAACTTTAACATAAATAAACATTAATATCATGAAAAAACACAATGATTTATGTGGGGAAAACCATTTTGGGAGAAAAACCCTACACTCGAAAATCTGCCCAATGTATTATTTAGAAATCACAAATATTAGAATATACTTGCATAACAAGCTTCTCATAGGAGTATCACCACTAGAGATCGAGAGAGGACAAGATCACTATCTGACTCTCAGAATACATCATGATACACAACTATAAATAAACACCCTCATAAAATAGGGTTACATTCTAGGGCAAGACAAGCCAACAAAATATCTACCATTAGATTTGAGACTTAATAATGAGAGGTCCAGATTTACAAGAATGAGTAGCTGCCATATACTCAACTTTAGTAGTGGAAAAAGAAACCACAACCTATTGCTTACTCATACAACTAATTGAACCACCAAATAAAGTAAACACATAAGCACTAGTGGATCATCTCCTATCAATAGATCATGTACCTAGTCTGAATCCACATAACCATGAATATCAAGGGAAATCTTGTCTTCAATCAAATTACTATGATATAAAAAGGAATACGCTAAGGTACCATGCAAATATATAAAGACTCTTTTAACTGCATCCCAATTAACTCTACTAGGATTAGACATGTATTTGGAAAGAAATCCCACTACTTAGGCAATATCTGGTCTAGTACAAACCATATCATACATCAAACTTCCAATTGCACTCTAGGAAGGAACTCTACTCATCTCTTCCATCTTTGATGGGGATGTTGGACAATCTAAAATAGATAAATTTGTTCCAACTGAAAAAGAAACACATAATGGTCTACAATCCTACAAGTTAAACCTCTTTAAAATTGAATTGACATACTTTGGGAAAGCCATAACTTTTTGTGAACTCTTTATCCCTTCTAATTTCCATCCCAAGAATGTGCCTAGTTGTACCAAGGTCTTTCATTTCAAATTTAGTTACAAGTTGATACTTTAGTTATAAAATCACACCTTTCCCTTTACCAATAAATAACATATCATCAACATGTAATGCAATAAATAGGAATTGATCATAATTAGTTTTATAATAAACATAATGATCTAATTTAGAATGCTCAAATCCCAAACTCAACACATATGTACCAAATTTTTGGTACCACATCCTAGGACTCTATTTTAGGCCATACAAAGATTTCTTCAATTTGTAAACAAATTTACTTTTACCTTTTACCACGTAATGCTTTGGCTATGTCATATAAATATCCTCCTCCAAGTAACCATGAAGGAAAGCAATTTTTACATCCATTTTCTCAACCTCTAAAATCATAAGCAAAAACAATAGATAGAAAAAATCTAATGGATGCCATTTTTACAATAGGAGAAAATATCTCACCATAATGAACAAGTTCAACTTGAGAGTAACCTTTCACAACCAACCTTGCTTTGTACTTCTCAATACCTCCATCTAAACCAATATTCTTTTGAACACCCATTTGCAACCAACAGGTTTTCATCCTTCAGGCAATGGTACAAGATCCCACGTATCATTCTTTTTCAAACCTGCCATTTCTTCATCCATAGCAATCTTCTAGGATTCTACATCATTCATACCTAATGCCTCTTCTATAGTTCTAGGTTCATCCATATTTGTATTCAAATAAAAAATACATCTCCAATTGTTAGGTGAATACCTTTTAGGTGGTTGTCTATGCCTTGTAGATCTACGAACAAGTTGATTTGGAGGTTCTTCCTCCTCTTCTAAAGATTCAAGGCTAGCTAAGCTCTCCTCAACTTCTTGTCTATCAATGGGCCTTGATTCAACTTTCTTAGGCGTAGAAGGAAGTTAAATCACATCTTGTTTACTTTGTTTTAACTACAATGTAATAGAAGAAGGCTTAGTTTCTCTAAAAATAACACTTCTATTATATATTACCCTTTTCACAATAGGATCCCATAGATTGTATCCTTTCACACCATAATTGTTTTTGATGAAGATACATTTCACAACCTTGTTTTCAAACTTTGTTCGCTTCTTCTTTGGAGCATGTGCATATGCCTTACAACCAAAAACTCTAAGATGTCTTAATGAAGGCTTGCGACTCAACCATGCATCTATAGGCGTCTTATCAACAATAGTTGATGTAGGAGATCCGCTAATTAGGTAATAAGTAGTGGTAACAACTTCAACCCAAAACCTTTGTTCTAGACCAACACCACTCAACATACTCCTAGCCTTCTCCATTAGTGTCTTGATCAATATTTTTGTAACTCCATTTTGCTGTGGAGAATATGGAGTTGTCTTTTATCTATGAATACTATAATATTTACAAAATCTATCAAAATTATTAGAGCAAAATTTACCACCATTAACAATCCTCAAAAATTTTATTTTCTTTCTAGTCTGAAACTTAACCATTGCTTTAAATTTTTTAAATCGTCTAAAAAATTCAGATTTACTCTTTAGAAATTATACCCATGTCCTACTTTAATCATCAATAAATGAAACATAAAATATGGATTTTTCAATTGAAGAAACATCTATATGACCAAACACATGAGAATGAATAATATCCAATACACTACAAGATTTATGAGAACTTTAGTAAAATTGAACACATTTATTTTCCATAAATGCAATGCTAAAAAAATCAAATTCAAGATTACATTCAGACAAATCTTCAACAAGTTTTTTATTTTTCAAGGTCCTTAGACCCTTTTCTCCAATGTGGCCAAGTCTCTGGTGCCATAACATAGTTTTCTCTATAGATAAATTTGATTCAAAAGAAAGAGCACCCTTGGGTACCTAGAATCCAACACCATTTGTTGAAGAAGAAACCATCACCTCTTCCAAATACTTTCTTTTCATAGAAGTACTATTGCACTCAATAGTGCACACATCAAGCTTATATAATGTGCCATATCTAACAACTCTAGCAATCACCATAGCAACTCTAACAATCTGACATCTTGCATCAGAAAATACTATCTACACACCTACATCTATTAGTTTTCTCACAAATAAGAAAGTGTGTACTAATCTAGGGATATGCAACACACCATTAATCCTTTTATTCTACCATCAAGAAACATGATTCTAACTTTACCATGGCCAACAATATTTAAATAAGAATCATCACCCAAGTACACCTTGTACCTCCATCAAATTCTTCATATTTAGAAAGTTAGTCTTTATTAAAGGTCATATGGAAAGATGCACCTAAGTCAATTAACCATGCATGATTACCTACACAAGTTGCGAAAGCTACAATGGATGTATCACCATCTTCCTTCTCGAACTAAAAATTAGAATCAAATATCTTTTTCTTCTTCTTTGATTCTTTGCAGTCCTTACGAATATGTCCAAGCTTACTGCGGTTCCAACAAATAATTTTGGACTTTCTAGGAGATTTAGATCTCCCTTGGGAATTGGATTTGTCATAGTTCTCATTCTTCTTTCCTTTTTCCTTAGATCTTCCAAAAAAATTTAAGGCATCCTTAGTAGTGATGGATACTTTCCTCGTCATCTTTTTAGAAAGAAAATAACCCACCACATCTTCAGTCTTCAATATAAGAGAAGTACTTTCAATAGCCATAACAAGAGAATCCCACAATTAGGAAAATAACAAAGTAATATCTAACATTTGTCCTCCTCATCCATTTGGACACTAATTGATGCCAATTGAGCCACCAACATGTTTAATGCTTCTAGGTGATCTATGATTTTTCCACCCTCTTCCATTCTTAAGGAATATAATTTCTTCCTCAAGAAAATATTGTTCACTAAAGATTTGGCTTTATACATTTCACCAAGCTTCTTCCATAGTCTCTGCAGAGGTCTCTTCATAGACATTAATTAAAACAATCTACCAAGCACAATTTGAATAAACCCTTGGCTTTATGATCCATAACATCATATTGAGAAACCAAAGTAGTATTTTTAGGCCTTGAAACTTTCTCATCAACATCTCAAAAATATCGATCTATCAAGCTCCCACTCAAATATGGATTAGTTCGAAAAACCCAACAACCCACAATTGAAACCAAAGGTGATCAGGCTCTGATACCACTTGGAAGGAAGCTAATGTGGTAAAAAAAATTCCTACACTAATCTTGAGAAGAGGGTAATGCAAAACTTTATAGACCTTTATCAGTTACAAAAACTTAAACAAAAATAAAGGAAACGACCAACACTAATCCAACTTTTAAACTTAAATAACTAAAAAGTGATATATATGTTTTAAATTTTGAAATAATGCAAATTAATAAAATATTTATTTTTTAGTATATTTTATGTTTGTATTTTTTTTTTTAAATAAATAAAAATTTGAATATACCTTTTTATAAATTAACACTATAATTTAGTTGTTGATAAAATGTTAGAAAATGAAGTTACATGAGACGTCAATCTTTATATAGTATTTTTTTTTTCATTCAATTTTTTGTGTGTGTTTATAACTTGAAACTTTAGGGCATGTATATTTTTTTTTTCCAATTTTGATACATATATATTTTTAAATAAATACTAATAGTTGTTTCTAGTCGACGTCAACTTTCATGTTAATTATTTATCTAAAATAGAAAAAAAATTATACCATCTTGATATAGATTCTTATATCTAGAGCATCATATTTTTTTCAAAATTTTAAAATAAGTTTTACTATTTTTCCTTGACATGGTAATCAACCTAAAGTTTTGTGTTAGTAACCAAAATTTAGTAAAAATAAAAAAGAAAATATAAATAATAATTAAACTATTAAAATATATACATTTTTGAAAACTAAACTTATGGATCTACAAAAGGGTATTTTATATTTTAAAAAAATATTTTTTACATGAGTAGAAGTTGTTGAAACATCAAGTTTTTCAAATAATTTTATATTTTTGGTAAATTGGACTCAAAGTGGTGCTAAATATGCATTTAGCCAACAATTTTAATTGGAAAAGTTGTGGACATATATAACTTAGCTAGAATGAGTCTTACAAGATCATATATTTGACCAAAATTAAATTTTAGTTAAAATTACTTAAATTCACCTATGCTGATAAATTGGTAGAAAGTGTGGCACAGTTTTGTGTTGATACCCATATATATATATATCCTATCAGTAATAAAACTAATATAATTGGAAGGTTGAGACACATTTTCCAAACAATCTCAACAAGGCCTATTTTAGATACATCTCCCTTCCCTAGTCAATCAAAATCTCTTCATGCATCCTCATTAAGTCCTAAAAATATAGTTTTAACTAGTTTAGAAATCATTAATTTCTCACCACATCATTTTAATACAAAGATGGATCTGTCAAGGAAATATTCTAAACTCTCATACTCATTTTATTTAATATGAAAGAGCTCATCATTGCTATCACTTACCCTACAATATAAACTCATAAACCAACACATAGCCTAATCCCTTAGCATGGAAGGGAATAATTTAAGTTTTTGATTGTCAGTTTTATTATCATATATCTAGAAGAGAACCTTAAATTAAAGAAGGAACTAGTTTGGATATTCTAAGATCGTACCTCTTTATCTTTACCCACTTTACCAAACATGGGATAGGTGTGATAAATAGGGTATAAATTTTTTTTATCACAATTTATCTAGAACTACCTTTGTGATTGTTTTGGAGCTATGAACTGTAGCATCAAATTTTTTTACCTTGATAATTTCACACTATGTTTTTCTCCCCCTAAATTATTGTGTCTAATTGACCCCCTAATTTCCTAGATTATGCATTTTGAGGCCTATTTTTATCATTTTTTGACAAATTACAAGCATAGAATTATTGTAAGGGAAAAAAAAAGCATACAAAAAGCAAAGAAAATATGAATCAAAACTAATCTAATTCAAACGAGATTAAGATTCCTAAACCCATTACTCATGAAATGAAGCTCTAAAATTATGAAATAAAATAATGAAATCCTAAGATAACACAAATTAAAATCAAAACTTTAAAACATATACCATTCGATGTTGGAGTTGTGTTTACATTGATGTTTGGATGTCAGATTGCTTGATTAAATACAAAGCCTCTATTGTTAGTGTTACAAAAACTTCAATGTGTGTAAAATGATGAACTAGAATGTGATGATAACTTGTAACGTGCTCAAGAGATAATTGTGTAGCGCTTTGCTATGTAAATTCTAGATGATTTGTGAGAGGGTAGAGGTTTGTTTTATAGATTTCTTGCTTCAAGATGAACAATCAATATTTCATATTAGAAGATCCTAATCAACAGTTCAAAGCCATTGAGAGGAATTAGATTGGGAAAATTAGTGGTTTTAGATTGCATAATCTATGTGATTGATGAAATCAAGTTGAGTAGTCAGAGGGATTGAAGAATATATTGAGAAATTAGTGGGATTGAAGAAAATAGATTGAGAGGCTAGTGGGATTGAAGAAGAGATGAGATAGTCAACTTTTTAGAGTGAGAAATCAATGATCGTGATTTGCTCAATCACAAAAGGGGTGTGAGGATAATTAATTAATTGAATAAATTGATTAATATTTTTGAGTTGAACGTGCAAGTCATGTTTGATTTTAAAAAATAAAATTGTATTTGTTTGTTGACCTTTTTGAATGATGTTGAATAATTAATTTAATTATTCAATTTTAGAAAGGGGAAAGTGATTTAATTAAAGTATTAAATGATAACAATTCAATTGATTTAGGAGAATAGGATATATTAGTGACATAATTAAATAAATTGCATTAATTTAATTAATCAGGAGGAATAAAATTTAGATTAATGATAATGTAGTGAATTAATTAAGTAATTGAAGATTATTTAATTAATAGAGGAAAATAGGTTTTTTGATGAAAATGATGTGAATTGCAATGATATTAATGATAATGATGTCAATAAATGAAAGAATGTCATTCAAGATGTGTAATGTGTGTTAGGTTGAATTTTTACATGTCTAAATTTTCCCCCTCTTTGAGAAAAAGTATTGGTTGCTTTGTTTCAAAGAATTTGATGTTAAGATCAAGATTTGAAAGTTTTTATATGCTCTGCACTATGCTCCGATAGTAAGTAGAAAGATAGTAGGATGCTTAGTTGCCCCTCGAGAGGTTGGCCGAAAAGAAGAATTATTTTCAAGTTAGGCTCACGACAAGGTTCAATTGTAGTTTATATGTGTAGATGATGAATAATTAGGATATAGGACCTTGGTTTATAGTTAAAATGTTCTCAGGAGCTCATAATTTTAACCTAGGAGGGTTTCCTAGGTAAAAATATTAGGGTTTGGGGGGAAAAAATAGGGAATTAGGGCTCATTTTACCTCATTTGCACTCTTTGCCTTTAATGAATTTTTTTCTTTGGAGATCCTTCTTGGGCGATTTTTGATTCATGATGCTGAGGATTGCAAGTGCCCCACATTGTGCAGAGGAAGTCTGTGAGTTCAAGAGGCTCGCTGGCATAGGTATCACAATATTTACCTCCTTCGTTCCTTCTTTTTGTTGTCGTTTTTGAGTAATTAATGCTAGAAATATTTTTTAGCAATAGTAGTAAATTCATGAAATTTTTATTTTTGTCTCAATTTGATTACTTTTGATGTTGTCTACCTCTTTTGTGTTTCTTGTTCACTATCGTGTAAAGTGTTCTCTTTTGATGACCACAATTGCTTAAAATGTTCGCTATTATCTTTTGACTTGTGAAATGACCACCTTTCTCAATTTTGTGTGCTATTGAAAATCTTGGTCACTTTTGTCATTTTTAATGATATTGAGAAAAATAACCACTATTGCTAAAAACAGGGCTGCTATTGATTTTTTTGACTGCTATTGTAAAAAAGTGACTATTATTGTCAATTTTGAAAGTTTTAGCCAGTTTTTCTGTGGTCTTCGATTCGTGATGTATTTTTGTAGAATATTCTTAACGTCGTGGGTTGAATGTTTGTAAGCAGTTATTAAACTTATTTATTCTAGAGAGTGACGTTTGTGATAGTTGTTTGACCTACTTATTGGTTTCTTTGAGGTGGAGCAAGATTTCCTAGATTCCGTGGGCCTATGATACATATGCTACATGCCAAAGATTCAATGTCATAGGGAAATGGTGACCGCCCTTGTGTAGAGATGACACTCCTAGTCATCATCTTTTCATTTTCTGGCCAATGAGGCCACTATCACTTTGGAGGACATTTGGAGGATTCTCTGTATTCCTATCCACTGGGAGCTCATTACCTATGATGTTAGATAGGGTACCCATGCTATGTAGTGAGTTCTCAATGTTAGACATCTTCAAGCAGTGGACTCAAATATAACCTTTTCTTCATTTGTTGACAGTGTAGATCTTGTATCTTTGGTCCTATATGGTTTGATCTCAGGCTCGTAGTACCTAATTAGAGAGATAGACAATTTCCTATTGGTTGGGGCATATGCATCAAGTAGATGTTTGAGCATGACATGAGGTATGCGTGGGGCCCATGTCTCCTGGCACATTTATATAGAGATATGCATGAGGTTGCCTATTGGGGAGAAAATTCTATCTCTGCCAGTGTGACATTGTTGCATGTATGGGCCTAGGAGCACATCCTAGTGACTAGACTTGATGGTGTTATGGATTAGGATCCAAAGGATCCATATTCTTAAAAATACTTAGATTTTATGCACTATACCTAGCTTGGCCAACTATCTTATTGGCACCATAATTTTGATGATATGCCTACTTTTATTTGGAGACCATGGTCAGGCTACGAGGTCTGGCATGATGATGAGGATCAACTCCCTTATTGTCGACATACATGATGGTTGATAGGCTGTGTGGACTCTCTACTTGAGCGTTACTTACTAGATTAGGTTCTTTGTCAGTTTGGAGAGCAGCGAATGTGGTTTGGAGATGATTACCAATCTTGTTTTAGGAGGACTACCTGAGAGGTTAGGGTGTGGGGGCCAAAATCCTCCTCCATAGATGATGTTGTTGAGTTTAGATGACTTGTCCCATTTGGGTGGGGATGATCTATAGGTTTGGCAGACCCTGGCACCACACATGAGTATGATTAGTGGTGGGATCACTGTGTTATGCTTTGGTTTACAAATCCTGCTGGTGTTGGGTTAGCCATAGGGAGAGATGGTGTGATTGGTCTGAGGGGTGAGAGACAATGACTTAGGATCATTGTAGAGCATTTGGCTAGAGTAGGACATGGTGGACAATGGGATGAGCAGGATGGATGAAAGCTTGATCTGATGCAACAAGATCAACCGGTACCACAAGGTCCTCTACCACCTGGGGATGTAGTAGCGATAGCAAAAATTACCCAATTGGTAGTGGATAGGGATACAAAGATTGCACAGAGGAAGGCTGTTGAGGCACAAGTTGTGGAATTGAATACTGAGAGAGATGGACTCTGTCAGGAGCAAGATATGTTGAGGCAAGAGCTGGCCATAGAGAGGTAGCTTAGGCTTATAGTTGAGATATCACTAGCTTCCTCCATTCCCCACACTTAGTACCATGCTGATCGAGAGTGGTTATTATAGAGATGCACATATTATTAGATGCTCTATGAGGTATTCATTCCCAGAGCATAAAGATAGCCTAATTTTCGAGAGCCAAGTACTAAGACAAGTGCAAAGTCATGTGGCCATTCAATCATGTAGCTGCATCAGTCTCCTGTCATGCCACAACCATCTCCCCATCAGATCTAGGAGCAACAGAGATCCCCACCTTGGGACAACCAGCAAGATTGATTATTCCTTGATCTTGTATGATGTTTATTATATCAGAGATGTTATGTGGACTTGAGTTTTTGTATATACATTCATCAGCTCAACTGAGGCCTCGTATATAGGTATTTTGTGTATATGATATCACACATGGTTCTTGATGATGTATATGAAATTCTTAGTTTTGATGATATATGACATATACCATATTCTGATTCAACTTTATTATGTGTTATGAGATGAGTATGGATGATGATGTATACATGTTCATGTTTTGTACTTTTCTAATGTATGCATATGATATGGATGGATGTATGATTTATATATCTATATCATGAATCACAATTTGTTATGTATACAACATGGATGATGATATCCTACGTATGTGATGGATGATTATACATGATGTGTGATGTTTTATCATTTTATTATGATCATGATATGTACTGATGAATTGGTGGATGCATGATGCATGTGGTACTAATGATATTGTGATGTAGGATGAAGCTGTTAGTTAGAAGACGTGTTTGATGATTTTAGAGACGGATAGAAATTTGATGTTGTTAGTTACTGAAGAATTTTTCCTTTTCTTTTATAGAGGCTTCATATCTTTTAGCAATCCTTTTTTATGTAGCAAACATATATGATGCACTAGGGTATTAATAACCAAGGTGGCTTTGTATCCATTGCGTGGACTTTTGAATCAGCACACAAAGAATATTCTTGCTCATACCAGACATACAGAAACCTTGTTAGAGTATATGGTTGACTTGTGTTAAATTTTTTTGGATCAATTACACAAAGAGGTATAAAGTACCTAACATGCAACTACTACACAAATTTCCTCAAAACAACTTCCATACATAAAAAAAACAAGTATTTACTATGGTAGTATCACCAAAACATCTAACAAACAAAATAAACAGAAATCAAAATTTAAAGCCCCCATTCCTTCTTCTCTAAACCCTTATCAACATCCTTGAGAGATCTTGGGAATGTGGTATTAAGATAAACAAAAAATATAAGACTGATAAAAGATAAAAAATACTGTAGTATCACTTGCCATAGTTATTTTTATGTTTCATGATGAAATACATTGATGATGTCCATTGTAGGAGCATTTTATCCATTAAGACTCATGTTTAGAATTGTTGATAATGATTTTCAAATGGGTGTGGTAGTCTATAATTAGGAATTGTTTTAACTTGATAGTGATATAATCATTTCAATCTTCACTTTGAAATTTTTGACTTTGATATTTTTTTGTTTTTTGATTGTGTTGTCAAAGGGTGGGGTGATGATTGTTTATTGTGAATGGAACATTTATTGCAGATAAGTGATAACATAGTTAAGATATTTTGTAATTTTGTAATTATTTGATGCTATTTTTGTTGTTTTCAAAAAAATTAGAAACAAAATAGGGAGACCTAAAGGGACTGACCTAGTGCCTCAGGTGCTGATCAAAGATTAGCCTTGACTATGTGATGAACGTAGAAACATCGTAGTTTGATTATATTGAGTGATACTATTTTTTGGAGTTTTATAACTTTTATGAATGTTTAGGATTTTTTGATAAAATATTTGAATGTTTTCTTTTTGTTTTGGGGGACTAACCTAGGGCCTTAGGGGCTAATTAGTTATGATGGTCTTGTCTATGTTATCCACGCAGAGGTTTGTAATTTGCTTGTTTGATAAGAACATGTTTTTGAATTTTCTATTTTTCAAATGCTTTTTGGTATTTTTTGACTAAGTTTAAAGATTATGACAGATACCTAAGGGGACTAGCCTAAGGCCACAGAGTTTGATCATAGATTAGCCTTTCTTATGTTATACATGTAGGGACCATGTAGTTTGACTGGTGTTGACTCAAAGCATAACATGTTTTTGGGTTTTTTTATGTTTTTGACTTTGTTTTCAATTTTGTTTGTTTTTTGGATGATTTTGATTTTGATATTTTTCAATTGTGATGGGATTTATAAGGATCTAATACATTACTAGTTTTAGGAAGCTTCCCTCAGTTTGAAGCAAGGTTACGTTCATTAGGGGAGATGGATTTTGATGGTGTAGCAAGGTTCAACACGTGATCAGTCGTCAAGCCATGATTGTTTTACATATTTTATTATGGGATGAATGGGTGGATTCTTTAGATAGTGCTAATAGATAAAGATGTAGGTCTTATTCAAATGTAGCATCTTTTTGCTAGGTTTTCACTATGGTACCTATCCTAGAAGTGCCACAAAGTGGTTTTCACTTAAAGAATGTTTTATTTCTCTTTACTATTTTCTTGATTTTTTATTTTTTATTTTTTCTTTTTTTTGTATGGGATACTCTGATGTGTTCAAGTAAAAAACCTTTTAAGATGGCTATTGTTTAGAGGTTCGACTAAAGGTTCTCCTTCAGGAGTAGCCAACTGATAAACTCCACAGCCATAACTTGTTGTGATGATGAAAGGACCTAACTAGTTTGGTTTAAACTCCCCCTTCCAATCTTGATTCAGTTAGATCTTTTGATTTTCTTTTAGTACTAGGTCACCAACTTGAAAGATTCTATTTTTGATCTTTTTATTGTAGCTTCAGTTGAGCCAATTCTGATAAACCTATAGATGGTTTAATGCACTCAAAATTCTTTCATCTAAGAGTTACAACTCATTCAATCTAGACACCTGATATTCCTCATTGTTGACCATGCTTTTCAATGATATTCATAGTGAGGGGATTTCAACTTCAATAGGTAAAACTACCTCAGATCCATAGACAAATGAAAAAGTTGTGGCACCTATATGTGTACGAATGTTGGTTTGGTAAGCCCATAGGGCTGGGTTTAGTTATAAATTACAATCATGGCCGATATCATTAATAATCTTTTTTCAGCATTTTTAGAATAGTTTTATTGGACGCTTCAGCCTAATCATTTCCTTGGGGATTGTAGCACCCCTCCATTTTTTCTCTTTTGATTGAACAATGTTCTTGTATGTATGCATTATTTCTATTAGCACTTTGACTATGGTACTTGGTTCTATTTGATCGCAACTGTTAAGCGGTGCATATGTGATATTTTGATGTGATGGAATTTTACTTTGGTGTTATCATTATGGCATGTTTTGAATTAGCATAGCAGTTATTTAATTAAAAGTGCCTTATGCTTTTATTATATTGTTGATGTTAGACTCATCAGTTAAAAAGTCTGTATTGGTGAAGGGGATGGGATTGTAACACCCGCTTGAGAGCGCCCTACGATTATGAGATTTCCTCTTCATGGTGTGTTTTATTATATCATATATATATGCATGTTTGATATACTCTTTGTTCATAGGTTGATAGGTACATGACATCGAATCCACCTAATTTCATAGGTTTGAGCGTGTCCATTGACCAATGGTAATCGATTGGGAGATAGTAGCTAGGTTTTTCATGCCAAGTCATCACCCTAGTCATAGTGTGTTGTCGGGTTTAGTTGTTTTAATATGGTTCATTCCTCCTTGGTTATTTATTTAATTTCATATTATAAAGGTTATTAAATGGCGGGTGTAGTTAAAATGATGATTAAATATATCTAGTTGCAATGTTGAAATGTTATTTATTTTATTGATTAATTTGATTTAATTGATAAAATTAGATTTAGTTTATTGATTAATTAAGTTAATGGTGATAAATTAAATAAAGTAGTTGTTTTGGCATTATGGATATTAAGTTTTAAATAAAAATAAAAATGAAAATCATGTTTTAAATAACACTTTTTGAAAAATTATAGATAAAATAAATTCTTTACAAAAATTGAATTCTTTTTGTTAAAAAGAAATTTTGAAATGCATGAAATTGCAATTGGAAAGTAAATTTGTTTTAAATTTAAAAGAAATGGAAATATCTCCAAAATTGCAATAAATTTGGTGGATGGGATATTTTATGGGTTTGACTAAATTTGGGGAAAACTCTATTTGAGCAATTTTCAATTTCATATATTTTTCAATTTTCAATTTGGTGGAGAGTTTTTGCTGTGGCTTTGCTTGGATTTGAAGAAGAAGATTGAAATTCTTGGGTGGGCTGGAAAAAGATTTGGAAGCACTATTTGAGTCCTTCAAGCTTTGGAGAAAAAACCAGGTTCCTTCTTTGATTTTTGTTTTCATTTTGAAATGAGTTTCAAATCTTTGTTATGCTGTTGGAAATTTTTTAAAATGCTGTTTGAATTTCAATGAAAACCCATGTAATTTGTTTCAAAACTTGCAAACTTCTATGGAAGTTGTGGGAAAGAAAACAAAACAAGAATCACACAATGAAAAATTGAAAGAAAACCAAAAGAAAATTTCTTTTCAAACTAAAAACTTAAAACGAGATATGGTGTTGTCAAATTTATTATTTTCATTGCAAAATTCTGTTGTGCAATTGCACAGTTTGGCTGGAAATGAAAATTTTGGGTATATATTTATAAATATACCTGTATATATATATACATACAGATATAATTTATAAATATATTGTGCTTTTTATTTTTCTGGGAAAAATTTTGGTTTCAAAATTTACACAGGAATTTTTTTTTCCTGTATAGGGGTGTAATACCCCTCCGTTTTGCATTCTAGCTAGACAGTGAGTCCTTGTTTGCTTTGATGTGCTTTTTGGTTATTGAGATGTTGTATCATGTGTGTGCGATTTGATCAATAATTATAGAGCGATAGTTTATTGGTGTGATGTGATGTATCTTATCTGATGCTTTATTTGACATGTTTTAATTTGGTGTAATAATGATTAGTTATTGTAACATGTTATTGCATGAGATATTTGTTTTTGATGGAACTGTCAGTCTACAAGGAGTGTATTGGTGAAGGGGACGAGATCACATCACTCGCTTGCGAGTGCCCTACGATTCTACGATTTCCCCTTCACAGTGTGTTTTATTATATCACATATATGCATGTTCAATATGCTCTTTGTTCGCAAGTTGATAGGTACAGGACATCGACTCCACCTGATTTCACAGGTTTGAGCATGTCCATTGACCAATGGTAATCAATTGGGAGATAGTAGCTAGGTTTTCCGTGCCAAGTCGTCACCTTAGTCATGGTTTGTCATCGGGTTTAGTGGGTTTGTTTTGGTTCATTCCTCTTTGGTTATTTATTTAATTTCATTTTATAAAGGTTATTAAATGGCTTTTGAAGTTAAAAATGATGATTGGTTGTATCTATTTGTAATGTGCAAAAAATAGTTATTTATTAATTAATTTAATTTAATTAATAAAATAATCTAATCTTGAATTAGATATATTTTATTGACTAATTAAGTAATGGGGATAAATTAAATCAAATTAGTTGTTTGGCATAATGTGATATTTTGATTTAAATTAGAAAAATAGAGATATGCTTTAAATTTCACTTTTTGGAAATAAAATTTGAAAAAGAATTCCCTTATAAAATTTTGAATTCTTTTTGCAAAAAGAAAGTTATTTTAAGTGCATGATATTCCATTTGGAAATTAAATTGATTTTAAATTTTGAAAATGGAAATATCCTCCAAATGTTCAATAAATTTAGTGGGTGAGATATTTTAGGGGTTTGACCAAAAATTTGGGGAAAACTCTATTTGAACATTTTCTATTTCATATAATGGAATTTTTCAATTTTGGTAGAGAGTTTTTTTGCTGTGGTTGGATTTGTATTTTGAAGGAAAGGATTTGGAATCTCCATTGGAGTTCTTCAAGCTTGGGAGAAAAAACTAGGTTCCCTCTTTGTGTTTTTTGTTTTCAATTTTGAAACAAGTTTCAAATATTTGATTATGCTGTTTGAAAATCTTTAAAATGCTATTTAGATTCAATGGGAACCCATGTGAAATGGTTTCAAAACTTGCAAATTTTTGTTGGAATTAGGAGAAAGAAATCAAAACAAGAATCACATAATGAAAATTGAAGGAAAACCAAAAGAAAATCTCTTTCAAACTGAAAACAAAAAAACCCAAAAATTGTGTTTAAGAAATTGTTTTCATTGCAAAATTTATGTAGAAAAGTTGCACAATTTGTTTGTAAAATAGGAATATGGGTATATATATTTATAAAAATGCCTGTATATATATATATTCTTCATATATATATACAAAACATATTTTATAAATATGTTTTGTATTTTGTTATTCTGGAAAAGTTTTTTTTCTTAAAATAAAAATAAAAATTGTTACACATTTTTTTTTCTATGTTTATTTATTTATTTTCATTTTGAAAATAAAGAATAAAAAAATTGTTTATGGAGGGTTTGAGGGGCCGCAGCCCTGGCTGCCACAACCGCGCCCCATGGAGGGGCACTGCTGAGGCAACGCTTCCCCACAGTTAGGAGGGCGCTGCCATAGGTAGCGCCGACCTCCATAGGGGAGGCTGGACGCAGCCTATGGCTACGCCCCCTCTCCATAGTGGGGCCCATGGGTAGCGAATGAAATTCGCTTTAAAGTTTTTTTTTTTTTTTTAATTTTTTATATATATATATAAATTCTAATTTTATATTATATGTTATATACTATATATAATCTATATATTATATATATATAATATTATTATTTAAATGTTTTTTTTAATATATTATTTAAATATATATAATATATTTATATATATTTTAAATAATTGGAATGTTTCTTTTTAATTGGAATAGATAAAAGGATTTTTGTTTTAAAATATATATTTAAATGATTTTTAAATATTTAAATATATGGATTTTAAAATGATTATTCTATAATCATAGAGTGAATAAAATTGACTTTATACTAAATGACTCTATTGAAAATTTTATTTTGATTATGATGTGGAATTGGTGAAAGTGGAATTAAATTGATTAGTTTAAATTCCTCAATGTCGCAAATGTAATTTTAATTACTTTTGAGTAGTCACAAATAATGTTAATTGTTCTTATTTGATTACATGCAATATGTTATCGCCTTGCTTGGATCTAGGAAATTCTAAAGTAAGATAATAAGTTGCCTAACTTGTCCCTTCATTCTCTCTCATTCTTGATGTTGGGCAAAAGGAATTAATTGTTGTTTTTTTTGAAATGATTTACTTTGAAAAGAAGAAATGGTTGTGATTATTATTATTATTTGAAAGAAGAAATGATCTATGGATTTTTTCTAAGTAGAAGAAGTAATTGTTTTATTTTATTATTATCTAAAAACAATCAAGGAATTGAAAAAATGGTTTAAATTTCATCTTTTGTCTGAAAGAGACGTTATTAAATTAGTGTTATTAAGGCAATAAATTACTGAATGTTAATGAAGGAAGTGGGTTTAGGAAAACCGAATATAGATTTAATTCCTGTTTGATTGCTCTTCTTGAATGTGCACTTCTTTGGTTTTCGCTTTGGGGAATTGTTTGGAAGGGTTGTTAAGTCTTCCAGAAGGGGTTTAACTTTTGGGGTTGCAGTTTTATGTTAGTCAACCATTGTATTGCCTTGGGTAGGGCGTATAGTTGTATCCTGTTGTACTACTCGGTTTTCACGAACGGGGATGGTTTGTGTCTCCTTGGATTAAAAGCAGTTTATGTGGTTTGTGCCTCCTTTAGAAGGAGTGGATTATGTGTTTTGTTGCCTCCAGTGTTTGGAGTGGTTTTATCGTATTGGTATGCACTTGGGTTTCCCTTGGTGATTGGTTTTGGTTGGTATGTTGTCAAGTAGAAGAGTGGCTTCTGTTAGGGGCCAAAGCCCAAAGAGGTAAACTGGGAAGCCTTCAGAAGTGGTTTAATCAAGAGATAACTAAATTAATGTAATTAGAAGTTAGGTAGTTTTTCACATTAATTAAGATAATTGAGCCTTGCTCATGGACGCAAGGGCTTGTATAGACTTGGGATGAGTTGGGAAGGCATGGAATGACAAGGTCATCTATCTTGTCCTTATGAAAGGTATTTGATTCCGCATGAGTGAGTATGGGTGCCGGGATTCAGTAGAGGCCACCAGGATAACCCATAGTGGGGGTCGGAGCCTAGGAAGATTCCCAGAGGAGATCCCATGATGAGCTATGTGATGACACTCTTTCTATGACAAGAGTTGGTATTTGGTTTTATGTGTATGGTCTTCTTATCATACTCAATCTGCTTTATTTCTGGAAGCAATGTGACCTATGTTAGTGATGTTGGATTTGTACTTGTGTTATCCTTATGGATGTTTGGTTCATGTGTCAGGTTGTGTCAGTGTGAGTTAGCCTGTGTCTATGGGTGGATGGTCTTGTATAGGATTCCTTGTTACTATCTCCTAGCATGGGGGGTGAGCCTTCGGGTATCACATGGTTGGGTGGAACGTGCACCTTAATCCATTGGGTCATCTCTTATTCATGTGGATGGGATTTCCAGTTGGGGAGCTCGTGGGATCATGTTCTTCCATGCTTTAATTCTTTCAGTCATTATTGTAATTTTATTACCTCTCTTTGTATCAAGGTGGATGATGTAATTTGTAACCTTGTTTATTGGAATTACCTCATTCGAGGAATGAGTTTTGTAATCATATTGTAAATTATCTTAGTGGAATCAGGTGGTATCTTTTATGCCTTTGTTGTAATTTTATCATGTATGGAATGTATGAGTATTTAATTTGTTAAGTAAATAAATGTTATGGTTTTAATTCATGTTTCTTGTTTGGGTTTTAAGTAATCTCAGTCTCGTAACCTTAGAGGTTGTTGGCAATGAGTAGTGAAATTTTATGTTATTTGTTCTTAAAAAAAATAAAAAAATTAGTACATTTGTGTAGTTAATTGCAACTTCCTCTAGGGTTACGTGGCGGGGCATTACAAGGGGTCTGCCCTGTTTTCATTTATTGAATGATTTTTAAAAAAAGAAAAAATATATATTAAAATATAGTTTTAATGGTATTGTGGGGGGAGTGGGGGCTGCCCCCACAGTCACCCCCATGGGGGAGCGCTGTGGAGGCAACAACGCTGCCCACACAGTGCACCCCCATTTGGGGGTGCTGCATGGGCAGCTTGCCTCTCCCTTTTGGGAGGGGCCACAACCCTAAGTATGTTCTTTTAAAAAAAATAAAAAATAAAAAATTTAATAAAATTTAATTAATTATTATTTAAATATATATAACATAATATATATATATATATATATAATAAATATATATATTTTATATAATGTTTATATATTATATATAATATATATATTATGTGTATATATATTTAAATAATTTTTTTTTGATAATTATTTGTATATATATATTATATGCATTATTGTGTATATATATATATATGATGTATGAATATATCTTATGTGCTTTTAAAATGATTTTATTAGTTGAGCTATATGGATTTTTTTCTATAATAATGATATATATTTAAATATATATATATATATATATATAAATTTGTATATACATTAAGTATATACTATTATATATATATTTAATATATATGTGGATTTAAAAATAGTTAAATTTAAGTTGATTTTTTTTAGCATAGTTGAAATAAAGATGGATTTATTTTAATCAAATGTCCTTATTTAATAAGTTGTTTTATTTAATTATTTTGTGTAATTGGAGAATTAGGGAGATAAAGTATTAGTCCAAATTCTTGATTTTATAAATGTAATTTCTGTTACCTTGGAGTAGTAGTAATCAATTTTAATTATTTGTACTTAATTGTAAACAATATCTCTTTGTTTGGCTTGGATTTAGGAAATCCTAAAGTAGGTGATTAGTTATCAAATTGTCTTTCTTTATGCATTCTCCCTCTCTCGTGTCCATGTGCAAATAGAGTAGATGTTCTGAAGTCTTCTAGATAGGGTTCATTTAATGGTATGGGTTGTCATTATGATAGTCAACCTTTGGATTGCCTTGGGTAGTGCATCTAATTGTATCCAGTATTATACCCGGTTATCGTGAACGAGAAGTGTGGGCTTATGTCAAGTATAGGGAGTCATTCTCCTTAGGTCGCACTTGTGTACCCTTGGGTGTGGAGTTATTCCATGTGTTGTCTTAGAGGAGTGGCTTGCAATGAGGGCCGACACACAAAGTGGTGTCAGGGAAAATCTTTGCAAGTTAGTTAATTCAATGATAACATAATAAACTTTTAGAGGCTTAGGTTGCATCAAACACTTAACAAGACTAATTTTTCCTTGCTCATGGACATAAGGGCTTGTATAAACTTGGGATGAGACGAGAAGGTCTGGAATGGCAAGATCGTTATCTCATCTCTATGAGGGATAACTGATTCCGCATTGGTTTGCATGAGGGGCCGATAGTTGTTAGAGGTTACCAAGATATCCCAAGATGGGGGCCGGGACCTAGGAAGACTTACCAGGATATCCCATGTGACATTGTGATGACACTTCTCTTAATTCAATAGTTTGTATCAGTGATGTAAATGATTATTTAACTCTAGAAGCATTATAACCCTTTGTGTTATGTGACATTGTACTTGTATTTAATTTAGTTCAGTTTTGAGTAGCTTGTGTCCAGAGGTAGATGGTCTTGCCTAGGAATCCTTGTTACTATCTCCTAGCACGAGGGGTGAGCCTTCGAGTATCACATGGTTGGGTGGAACATGCACCTTAATCCTTTGGGTTGTCTTCTTGTTCGTGTGGATGAGATTTCCAGTTGGAGAGCTTATGGGATCCAGAACTTTCATGCTTATTCTTTTCAGTTATTATTGTAATTTATTACCCCTCTTTGTATCAAGGTGGAAGATGTAATTTGGAACCTTGGTTATTGGAATTACCTCATTCAGGGAATGAGTGTTGTAATCATATTGTAAAGTATATTAGTGGAGTCATGTGGAATCTCTTATGTCTTTGATATAACTTTATCATGTATGGAATGGATGTGTTATTAATTTGTTAAATAATTAAATGTAATGGTTTTAATTCATGTTTCTTGTTTGGGTTTAAGTAAACTTAGTCTCGTAACCTTAGGGGTTGTTGGCAATGGGTAGTGAACTTTCATGCTTTTTTTTTAAACAATTTTCTTTTATTGCGTTTGTGTTGTTAATTGCAACTTCCCCTAGGGTTGCATGGCAGGGCATTACAGGGATAGTAGGGCATTGAGAAGAAGTGTTGGATAGAAAACTTGGAACAAAGCTCATAGACATCTTGGTTCTTGAATGGGGTTTCATTTTTCGTTATGATAGTTTGGGGAATTCCATATTGAAAGATCAAATAATTCAAGTTGAACTTGGATATCGGGTTCCTTATGATGTAAGTTAATGGAATTGCTTCTATCCACTTTTTGAAGTATTCAATCACAGTGATAATGAACTTGTGCCCATTAGAGGAAGTAGGAGATATCTTACCTATCAAGTCTAATCCTCACTATGAGAAAAGCCATGGTGTTTTTATAGGTCTCAATTCCTATACTAGTGCATGAACAAGATCACTATGTTGTTGACATTGGTGGCATCTCCTTGAGAAATGGATGGATTCCTGCTCCATTGAGGGCCAATAATACCCCGTTCTTAGCAATTTCTATACTAGATTAGGTCCACTAATGTGAGACCCAAAAATACCTTCGTGCACTTCCTATAAAGCAGTTTGCACTTCTTCCATGTTGAGACATTGAAGTATGTTCTGTCTAGACTTCGTTTGTATAGGGTATCTCCTAAGATGGTGAATCTAGATGTTCTATGGACAAAGGTTTTCTTTTAGTTTTCCATTAAGTCACGAGGTATGATACCATGCTAGATAATCAAACATATCTTGATACCATGGTGAGTTATGACCAACAACATTACAAACTAGTTCTGATTTTGGGATATCGAATGCCGAGATAAGGAGTTGCTCCATAAGGAATTCGTATTTTGGAATGTTTTGTGAGATGTCAAGGAGTGAACCTATTGTCACCATAGCATTAACTACTTTGTTGTTGATATCAGGAACATATTTGAAGGTGATAACAACAAAGTACTATTTGAAACTATCCACCATTCTTTTATAGGGTATTAGCTTGTCATCCTTTGTTTGATATTCATTGTTTAGTTGCCTTATTACTAGTTGAGAGTCTCCATAGACCTGTAGTTATTTTATCCTCCATTAAATGACCATCTTCAGTCCTATGATTAGTGCTTCATATTTAGAGATGTTATTAGTATAAAAAAGTGATCCTGTAATCCCTAGGTATACTATCTCCCTGGGGTGTGAGAAATAAGATACCCACCCCTGAGCCGTGTTGAGTGTGGGAACCCTCAAAGTAAAAGTTCCAACAAGTAGACTGATCAGTTAGGAGTATTGATAAGTAGGAGATATTTTTCCACAGCATGTCAAATTATGATATTGCTATCAGGATTCAACCGTGTAGTTTTGAGTCAAACTCATTGACCCATGTTTCATGAGTAGTGGCTCAACAAGAACCCATCTCTCATGATATCAAATGGTCCACTTAGCACTCATTGCATCTAGGTGATGCTCATAGAGGTGGACCATTCGATATCATGAGAGATGGATTCTTGTTGAACCGCTACTCATGAAACATGGGTCAATGAGTTTGACTCGAAACTACACGGTTGAATCCTGATAGCAATATCACAGTTAGGAGTATGTTTTCATTTGGAAATTCTATTAGTAAAGGTTGTTGATCTTCCATGGATGCTTCTTCTAGTTGATATGCTATGATTTTTCCTTCAATATCTTTTCTATCAATATAATCTATGTCAAACTAACTAAGTATCACTACCCACTTAACGATTTTCCTTGTTATAGCTGATTTTTCTAATAGATACTTTAGGGGGTCCATCTTTTATATTAGCTTTACTTGTCTATTTAAGATGTAGTGTCTCAACTTATATGCTAGAAAGATGAAAAATAGACACACTCTTTCTATGGGTGAATATTTCAATTCATAACCCACTAGTGTTCAACTGATATAATAGACTACTCTTTCCTTATTATTGTCATGTAGTTGTGCTAACAAAGCTCCTAATGTTGTAGATACATATAGGATCATTGCCTTATCTTGAATTGGTGGCATTAATATTGGAGGAGTGAGTAAATACTCCTTGACCTTTTGGAATGCTTGATCACATTTTCCATCCCATTTGAATGTTGTCTTTGTGTAGCAAATGGGTGAATGGACGATACTTGTCTACCAATTGTGCAATGAATCTCTTGATGGACTATAGTTTACCCTATAGACTTCTTAGCTACTTCAATGTTTTTAGAAGAGGCATTTCTAATATAGATTTTACCTTGGAAGGATCTACCTTAATGCCTCTTCATGATACTATGTAACCCAACAATTTTCTAGAAGTTACATTGAAGACACACTTCCTTGGGTTGAGACGCAAGTTGTATTGTTCTAGCTTGTCAAACAATTTTGCTAAGTTGGTCAAGTGATCTTCTCTTTTGATGGATTTTTCTAGTATGTCATCCACATAATCCTCCACAGTAGTATGCAACATATCATGAAAAATGGTGGTCATTTCTCGTTGATAGGTTTCCCTTGCATTCTTTAGATCAAATGGTATGACGTTCCAATAAAAGGTTCCCCATGTACAAGTGAAAGTAGTCTTATGTTGGTCCTCGGGGGATATTTTGATTTGATTGTATTTGGAGAAGCCATCCATTAGTGATAGCATTTCATGCTCTACAATTATATCTTCGGTCTTCCATATGTCTTCGGTGTTGGGGGAATCATCCCAATGCAAGAGGATTGATTGAAGTGATATTCCCTGTAGCCTTTGTCAAGTACTTGGATCTTGAACTCGGGTTTAGATGGATTAGTTGATGAAGGTGCAGTGGAGGATGAAGGTAGTGATGTTGGGTCAACATATGAAAAGGAGTGAAAGGATATATTGTTGTTGGGTATTTAGAGAATATTTTTATATTTCTCTTCCAACTTGGAACAGTAATAAAATGGTTCATGGTCAACATATATGGTAACTTCCTTATTGTCACAAGTAAACTTTAGAAATTGATGGAATGTAGATAGGACTACTTTCAAAGAATGGATCCATGGTCGACCCAAGATAAGGTTGTATGGAAGCTTGAGATCTAGTACTTGACATGTAGTTTCTATTATTGCCGGTCCTATTTGAATAGGTATGCTGATAGCTCCTTCTGAATTTCACTCCATTTCATCATAAGATTTGATAGTGATGCTCTTGTTTTTATCTATCACATCATTAGAGTATCCTAGTTGTTTCACAAATTTTAAGGTACAAATTTTTATACTTGCACTATTATTTATGAGTACTCTCTTGAATTTATGTTTGTAGACACATTGTTCTAAATACAGAGCTTGATTATGGAAAGATTATTGCAGAAGGTCTTTTTCAGAAAAGAATAAATGATGGGTGGATGTGATATTGCCAACCATGGCTTGAAACTAATTAGCATCAAGGCTGTTTGGGACTAAAATTTTGACAAGAGATTTCTCCAATATTTCCTTATGTGCTGGTGATAGTTTTAAGAGCTCAAGGATGGAGATTAGGGTAGGAGTTTTCTTAAGTTGGTTCATAATGCTATAGTCACTTGATGGCTTACTTTTGGATTTTACTTGGGTTGGTGCTCCTTAGATGGTTACTCTTCCCCTTTGGGTAGTCATATTACATTTTGGATCTCTACCTAATATGGTTACACATGGATGGTATGATCGTCACAAGAGATATTTCCTAGAATGGTATCCTTTCCATAAGAGAAGTTGGCCTTATGGTAATCTTTTTCCTTTACTTTGTTGTTTTCTGTAGAATGGTTGGGGATTGGATTCTTGTAGATATTTAGGTCTTTATTTTTGGGATGAGGTTCAATGTCCACTTCTCCTTTTTAGATTAAGTCTTGCACGATGTTTTTAAGTCTCATGTAATTATTGGTGGTATGCCACTTGATTTTGTGGAATTCATATTTGTCATTCTCATTATACCAAGGGGGTTTGAAGTTGGGTTCCTCATAATTTTTTCTATCATTAATCATGATGAGGTTCTTTTGGACTAGTTTGTGCATAATGACCTCAAGGGATTCTCCCAAGGGAGTAAATTTTCTTCATGGTTGGTCATATTGCTGAGGTGGTCTCCTTTTGTTATCCTGTCCTTCATTTTTTTGTTGGTTGTTTGGTTGATTGTTATGGGGAAAACCGAGTTGGTTGTTTTATTGATTATTTGAAGCATAGCCTTGCTGTTCTATTTGAACATGATTTTGTGGCACATTGGGAGTTTACACATTGTGCACAACCTTAGCATCAACTACTCCATCATTGGTTACATTCTTGTTTTTCGGCCATATTTTAGGTTTGTCATTTGATGTAGAAGGTTGATCTTTAGGGTTGTAAAGTTTGATTACTCTTGTAATGAGGGATATTTCGATAAGAATTCCCTTTTCAATAGTTTCTTCAAAATTGCTTGGGAATAAAATTGTGAGGTTGTAGTTGATATCTGCATGTGTTAGGGTTAGAAAGAAAATATCTAATAGTTAAATATAGATTTGATCAATAAAATAGAGAAATAAAACACAAATTTTTTTAGTAGAAACAAGACAACACAGAGAATTTAATGTGGTTCACCCAATCTAGGCTACATCCACAAAATTGCAACCATCCAATGATTTTATTATCCAGTGCAAAACATATTACAATCTCAGGAATAATCCTCTTTTTCTACAAACTATAACCACCATCCCAACCCCTTATAACAAGCTTTTTAGAAGCTTCTAGAATTAGGGTTTTACAAAGTCATTTTTTTTTTAGTGACGACGTGAAAAAAATGGGAAATTTTTTTTTTCTTAGGCATTGCCATCATTGAACCCCCACTTTTTAGGGGCTGCCACCCCCGAACCCCCACCAGGGGCTTGTCCTGGCCCTGAACCTCAGTGAGGATACATATCGGGTGTATAGGATAGCATGATCAATCGCTACATACCAACAACATGTACATTGGAGATAAAGACATCAACAAGTTGTTTCTCTAGAACGAGCCCTTTAATTTTTCTTTCTTTTTTTCTCCATCTTTGGAGGTATGAAGAAAATGAATCGCCTTAACTCTGTTTGATTTTGTAGAGATCAGTGATGGTTGTATCTTGTTCGATGTTGTATGAAAATGGTTTACAATTTTATCGGACAACTCATCAAATGTTCTGATACCTGGCGACAAATGAGAGAACTAGTCTATAGTGGGCCCACTGAGACTCTATGGAAAAAGTCTCATCAAGTATGTAACATTTCATTGTAGTTCCATGCAAGATACTAAAAATTCATGTACATGCTCAATTAGATATCCTTTCCCCCTAGACTTGTCAAATTTTGGTATTTCAAAGCCTTTGGGGAAAGGTATCATGGATAAATTTTGGTCAAATAGATATGGAAAAATATCTTGTAGAGCATAGATCCTTTTTGGGTTTCCAATTTGTATATCTAATATCCTTTGATTATGTGTTTGTAGTTGCACATTTATGTCATTGGTTGGTGCACTTGCTTGTGGACTTTTTACATTGTAGCCTTGTTGTCCCATGACATTTGTTTGGTCGTAGACTAGATATTGTGTATTCATGGGACCTTAAGGACTATGTTGTGTATGAGGTATGTTATGTCCTTGTTGTGCATAAGGTAGGTTGAGTCCTTGTTGTATACCTTGATATTGACTTTGAGGTGTTCCTTGATACTGATTTTGTGGTCCTCCTTGATACTGATTTTGTGGGATATTTTGTGTGAAGTTTGAATTGTACTTTGATAGTTTGTTTGTGGGACACCATATTATTGTGAATATTGTTGAAGGCTACCTTAATGTTGTGTTGATGGTATACCTTGTTGTTGTGAATGCTACTGAAGGCTATCTTGATGTTCTGTTGATGATATACCTTGTTTTTATGGACTGTATTGAAGGTTACCTTGGTATCGCATTGATGGTATACCTTTTTGTGGTTGATTTTGAAGGTTACCTTGGTATTGCATTGATGGTACACCTTGTTGTGGTTGATTTTGAAGGTTACCTTGGTATTGCATTGATGGTACACCTTGTTGTGGTTGATTTTGAAGGTTACCTTGATATTGTGTTGATGGTACACCTTTTTGTGGTTGATTTTGAAGGTTACCTTGATATTGCGTTGATGGTAAACCTTGTTGTGGTTGATTTTGAAGGGTACCTTGATATTGAATTGATGGTACACCTTTTTGTGGTTGATTTTAAAGGTTACCTTGATATTGTGTTGATAGTAAACCTTGTTGTTGTTGTGATGATTGTCCTTGTTGATAGTGTAAGTTGTTGGAAGGGTCAATGTATGAAGTGTGTTGTGGCATGTATTGCCCTTGTGATGGGTTTCCACCTTTTTGTTCCATTGGAAAGTTTCTCATGTTTTTCATAGTATTATGTTGTGG
The DNA here is from genome assembly GCA_007258455.2 of Sequoia sempervirens. Lineage (NCBI taxonomy): Eukaryota > Viridiplantae > Streptophyta > Pinopsida > Cupressales > Cupressaceae > Sequoia > Sequoia sempervirens. The sequence continues at coordinate 72,215 of VDFB02369568.1, read as the reverse complement.
CATGTTTTGAGTTGCATTTTACTGATACTATTGTGTCATTAATGCTTGTTCAATTTGGGATGGTGGTCTAAATAATGGGTTATCCATGGTTGTGTTTGATCATTGTTTTGTGAAAATAATGGTGGTATGTTGGGATACGTGGTTGGTTTTGGAAATTGTCTAATCATTGTTTTATCTCCTAGTGGAATAAGATTTAGATCTTTTATTATGTCCATGTTGAAGTCAATGGGAAAATTTTCACCACTTTGTGCTAATGTGAGGAAATACGAGTTTGCATTCTTCGACCCAAACATCTTGTCCATACAATTTTGCATCTTAGGATCTTGAGAGTATTCTAATAGTTTCTCATCAGTGAATTCCTCATCACTATTGTATTCTTCTATGATCACATCATTGAGATTTGGAAGTTTATTTTGACTATCAATCATGTTTTGGTGTCTAAGGAGCACTTCTTCATCACTTGGTGGTTGGTTTTGTGTTGCCTTGAATGAGGGTTCCTTTTGAGGAGTTGTAATATCACTTGGTTTATAAGCCCATGGGTTGGTTTCCTTATTAATGATGTTGGTTTTTGGTACACTTGAGCTAATTTTGTTGGCTTCCATATTTTTTTTGTGTTGAGATCTCATGGTTGCCATAAACAAGTTCCAATACCTTGGGAAAGTTGGTGACCAATAACTATGGAATGAAATGGTGTTTTGTTTTTGGGATTTAAAAAAAATAATGGTGTTTTGGTGAGCTAGGATTATCTATTTCCACACAGGAGATGGTAATACTGGTCTCTTGGTTGCAAGATCAACCTTTTGTTCCTCTTTGTCTAGGATAGTAGCCACATTCATCCATTGAGTCGGTGTTTCATTTTTCTCAAACATGAAACTTCTCAAACTTCTAATAATGTCTAATTTCTCACCTTCAACTCATGTGAAATTTGGTTGTATAATAGGAGAAATAAGATCTGGTTGTTGAACAAGAGCAGTAGGACACCAGATGGTCATGAAGTGTAAGCTTTTTCTTGATGTTTGATCTTTTTCTATTTAAAAGAATAATGAATGAAGATGATGTAAAAAAAAACCTTTTGAAAAAAAATTGTTGATGGTTTTCTATGGTTTTTGTGATACTCAAGACCTTAAAGTATGAGTGATGTTTGGTGGATGTTTTGGAGATGATACTAATTTTGGGACTCAAAGTGTAGAAATTTGGACCGATATGTTACTTTGTTTTTCTAGAGGATATGTTTGAGGATCTACTTGAACTAGCCTTGAGGTTGCAAGAAAATGTTAATATCTTAGAAATCGAGAGAAAATGAATAATCCAAGTTGGTGTTTTTGATTTGAATCCTAAAACTAGGTTAATGTGTTTGATTTTTGCAAATGGATATGGAATGATGCATATATGAGGTGTTTGTAGGTTTGATTTTTTTGTTCTCAAAAGATAAAATATTAACTAGTCTCAGACCAGTCTCTGATTTACACCAGAAAAAAGGGAAATAGCAGTTGGTCTTTCTGGAAGAAGCAGTCAATTTTGGTAAAAGCGACTCTATTTTGACAGTGATTTTCAAAAACTAGAGACAACAATAGTGGAAATTTTGAGCAATAACGAGCAAGTTTGAGTCAACTGTGGTAATGTTTAGATCAATAGTGGCAATTTTTTCAATAACAAATTTGTTATGGTCAACTAGAGTTCTATTTTTCAAAAGTGACAAAGTTTTTATAGTGACATCATAAACCAGAGAGAAATAGTAGTAATTTTTAGGTCAACTATGACAATATTTAGGTCAATAGCAGTAAGATCTCTGCAATAGTGACTTCTGTTCATTTATTTATAGTTTCTAGATATTAGCTTGTTTGAATACTTTTGAAGTTTTTTTTCAATGTGATGTTTTGATAGCAAGTGATGCATACAATAGACAATTTTTGAGATCCAATAAAATAACTTTTGGCATACATCAGTCAAGTCATCCTAAGTAGGTTTGTTTCTTTTAGGTTGGCTTACCTCATGCCCTAAAGGGATGATTTTATATGAAACTTATGAAGTGAATTCATAAGTCAGACTTGGTAAGTAACTTCTCAGAATTAAATTATGATGCACAAATTTTAAAGAATGTTTTGGAAACTAACACTTGTAAAGTTCTTAGTCATTGCTTAGGGGACCCAAAACCTTGCTAACATCCAAAAAGCCACTTAAGGATTTAACTGATCTTACTAGGGGCTCTATATACCCAAAGGTACCTCCTCATTTTGACTAGCACTATCGACAAAGTAATCGCTAGTTTGGTCTTGGTTTTTAGCTACAACTTGATTTATATAGCAGCCTAAGGGAAAAACCACTTTGAGTCACCTTGAGTTCTCTAGTGCGGGATGTGTCTCAAGGCAGGGCTGATCTAAAGGTGATGTTGAAAATAAAATAAACGTGAAACCCAAAGTGATTTTTGTCACCCAAGATTGTCAAAAGACACGAGGGGAGAGGATACACACTTGGTTTTCCAAGCATGGTGAACACAATATATAATTCATCGCAGTTTCTTTTTAAGTCCCAAAATTTGAAGTGTGAAGATATTAATTCATTTTTACATGCACCAAATTAAAAGAATTTGAGACTTCAAGAAAAATATAGCAATGTGCACATCAAAATGGATTTTTTCAATTTTAAGCACCAAAGTTTAAGTGTTTCTAATTGCCTTGTCCGCCTTAATGTGGTCAACAAAATGAAATGTGTTCAATTGTCAACAAAATAAAGGTGTTCATACATCAACAAAATGAAAGGCGTTGGTCAAAAACAAAAACATTCAAATAATGAGCACCAAATTGAAAATGAGAATTGCCTTCAATTTTATGAGCACTAAATTGAAAATGAGAGTTGTGGGTTCAATTTTATGAGCACTAAATTGAAAATGAGAGTTTTCTTTAATGAGTACCAAATTGAAAATGAGAGTTATGGGTTCAATTTTATGAGCACTAAATTGAAAATGAGAGTTTTCCTTGTTCAAGTTTAATGAGCACCAAATTGAAAATGAGAGTTGTGGGTTCAATTTTATGAGCACTAAATTGAAAATGAGAGTTTGCTTTGTTCAATTTTAATGAGCACCAAATTGAAAATGAGAATTGTGGGTTCAATTTTTAAAACACCAATTTGAAGTGTGTTCTAACTATGAAAGCTTTTAAATTTGAAGTGTCCTTGGACCATTCACCAATCCTACAATGAAATAGTTAGTTATTCTCATGAAAAACACGTGCCATACTCCTACAAATGCTACACAATCAATGTTAGAAATTTCCCAAAACACCAAACAATCAAACGCTAGTGTTAGACACTAGAAAAATTATTACAAATTTAAAATTATAGAAAGAAGCAAAGCAATAGCAATAATATTCTAGACAGTAGCAGACTTTTTATCTACAACAATAACGGTCAAATTTTTTAAAAGCGGTCCAAAAAAGTGAAACTGTGAACTTGTTACAAAAAACTATAGTTGAAATGTCAAAAGTGGTCTTGTTTAGTGCAATAGTGGCTGGAAAAAGTGCAACCGTGGTAGAAACGAGAAAAAAACCACGTGAAAGTCCTATAGATTTCGTGTAAAATTTATCAACAAAATTTTAGAAAAGGGTGTCAGTGTTCTGGAACCTACAACTGCTTAAATGAACTCATGAAAATATTAATGTTAAGGACCTAGGTCCCATTGAGCATTCCAAATGTCATAAGGGGGGAAAAAAGAATATGGAAATCAAAGAAAATATGAACCAAAACTAATCTAATTCAAACAAGATTAAGATTCCTAACCCATTACTCATGAAATGAAGCTCTAAAATTATGAAATAAAATAATGAAATCCTATGATAACACAAATTTAAATAAAAACTTTAAAACATATACCATCTCATGTTGGAGTTGTGTTTGCATTGAAGTTGATGTTGGATTGCTCGATTCAATATAAAGCCTCCATTGTTGATGTTGCAAAAGCTTCAATGTTTGTAAAATGGTGAACTAGAATGTGAAGATAACTCATAGCATGCTCAAGAGATAATTGTGTAGCACTTCACTTTGTAAATTCTAGATGATTTGTGAGAGGGTAGAGGTTTGTTTTATATATTTCTTGTTTCGAGATGAAAGATCAAGATTTTGTATTAGAAGATCCTGATCAACGATTCAAAACCATTGAGAGGAATTAGATTTGATGTAAGAGGAACAAAAAATAAAAATAATTCACAAACACCTTCTCAAATAATGGACATTCTCCCTTCAACCAAACTAAAAATGAAAATAAGATTTCAAAGGAAATGTATTCAAACCCCAAAAATTCATTGTTTGCATAACACTGTGTTATTACAACAACAAGTAGAAACTTAAATCAAATGATCCAAAAACAACCCAACTGGTGTAATATGATCAAGAAACCATAAATAAACTCAAATAAGACATGAAATTACATGCATACAAAAAAACTCCATAGCTATGTCTCAAAATGAAAAAAAATCACTGTTTCCTCATAAAATCTGTAATACTTGTGTTTATTAGAAGTGCATAAGCTTGTTGGATTTACAAAAACATCTATAAATCTGATATAACACCATTAAACCTGCAACATGTGCTTAAAAAACAACTTTCCTTCAACAATTTGAAATTCCACCTCATTTGGAGATCCCAACCTTCACCTGCATTGTGAAATAGATTGGAAAATCCACTCTCTTCTATTTGCAAATTTTAACAACTTCACAAATGGATTCAAGGCTTTGTTTTATGATGCAACACACTACCAAACCTATAAAAAAATGACTCCAATATTCCCAAGAAGAAATTTCTACACGGATAAGTGCAAAAAGATGGGGGGCCAAAATGGGGGCTTAAGTGGCTGCTTTTTTTTTGAAATCAAGAAATACTAACCTTGGACATGAAATTGAGGATAGTTACACTCAAAATTTTGAGATGCAACAAAAAAAAGGATTGTAGTGCTCTGAGTCTACATTCTAAAATACTAATTTATTTTGAAAATGGTTGATATTAAGGGGTTCAATAGAGGGGACCACAAAAATTGGTGCTATTTTTGTCAAAAAAACATAACATAGCAACTTTTGTGGGTACCTAGCACGGTGAACTTCTTTTTAGTATTTTAAAATCACTTCCATGAGAAATTAGCTAACAACATGTAGTTTATGCTCAATTTTTCTGATAAATTTTTAATGAATATTTTCTTTTTTACTAATTTTAAAAGTGGACACTTCCTGAAAAACAAAATTTTGGCCATGCTACCCCTAAAATTTTTGGAAACCAATTGATTTTTTTTTTAATATGTGTAGAATGGAGTCTAGTTTCTAAAAATGTGATTTATTTGAAATTTCAATGAACGGTTAATTTATAACAAAAAAATAGATCAAACACTGGTTTTTTCCAAAAAAGAGACACACAAACAAAATAAATTAGATCAAAGGCTTAACATTGTCAAAAAGTGAAAAAAATTACATTGTTAGATAACTAAGAGAGAGCCTAACATTACCCAAGTATTCGATTTGTTCGAAATTGAAACATGTGCAATCCTGATGGTGAGCACAAACTCGATTATGTGAAATATTGTAGAATTTTCTAAAACATGTCTTTGGACATTGGGAAAGCTCTCTAAGCGTTTGGGTTGGTATTCTAAGGCAAATACCAAGCCCAAGGCTTGGGGATTCCCAAAGAAAGATATAACACGCTCGTGTTATTTCTTAGTTTTGGCATGGTTTTTGCATTTTTGGAAGACATGTGTAGCAAGACATAATGCAAGTGCATTATAACGTGTTCGTGTTATGTCTTGCTTTGTTTTAAATTCCACTCTATTGAATGTATGTTTATAATTTGTATGTTTGTATGCATGCATTCTTGTATGTCATGTATGTATGTATGTATGTATGCTTGTATGCATGTATGTATGTATGTATATATGTATGTATGTATGTATGTATCAGTGCATGTATGTATTTATGTAAGATTGTATGTACATATGTACATGTATGCTTGTATGTATGTAATATTGTATGTACATATATATGTATGCTTGTGTATATGGAAGTATGTATGTATTTATGTATGTCTTTAGAGGGAGGGAGAATTTTAAGAGAGAGAGAGAGAGTTGACTAGGTATGGTGGGAGGGAGAGAGGGAGGGAGAGAGAGACAAGGGGGTGGAAGGGAGAAACCTAAGAGAGAGGGAGTGGGAGAGAAGGGGTTGGAGTGAGAGGGACTTAGCTAGGTAGGGTGGGAGGGATAGAGGGACAAAGAGAGATAGAGAGAGGGGGTGGGAGAAAGAGAACTGAGAGAGAGGGAGAGAGAGAGGGGGGAGAGAGAGAGGGAGAGAAAGAGAGAGTTATGTAGGTAGGGTACCAGAGGGAGAGGCTTGAGAGTGTGAGGGATGTGAGAGGGAGAGAATTGAGAGATAGGTAGTGAGAGGGAGTGGGAGAGAGAGAGAGGGAGAGGATGTGGGAGGGAGTGACCTAAGAGAGAGGGAGAGAGCGGGGGTGGAGTGAGAGGGACTTATCTAGGTATGGTGGGAGGGATAGATAGAGAGAGGGGGGAGAGAAAGAGAGAGTTACCTAGGTAGGGTGCTAGAGGGAGAGACCTGAGAGAGAGAGGGGGTAGGTGGGAGAGAATTGAGAGATAGGAAGAGAGAGGGAGTGGGAAAGAGAGGGAGTGATGGAGAGGTAGTGGGAGAGAGATAGAGGGAGTGAGAGAGAGTGGTAGGGATTGATTGAGTGAGAGGTATGTAGAAAGAGAGAGAGGGTAGATAGAGATAATTAATTAGAGAGGGTAGGAGAGAGGGAGGGAGAGAGAGGAGAGATGGATAGATAGAGAGAGGGATAGGGGTTGAGGGATTAGGGTTGAAGACCTATAGGGTTGATGTTTTAGGGTATTGGGTTGAGGGTATAGGGTTGAGGGTAGAGGGTATTGGGTTGAGGGTAGAGGGTAGAAGGTTTAAGGGTTTAGGGTTTAGGGTTGAGGGTAGAGGGTTTAGGGTAAAGGTTTGAGGGTATATGGTTGAAGGATAAGGGTTGAGGGTCTAATGTATAGGGTAGAGAGTATAAGGGTTGAGGGTTTAGGGTATAAGGGTTGAGAGTTGAGGGATTAAGAGTTGTGGGTTGAGAATTGAGGGTTGAGGGTTTAATGTATAGGGTAGAGGGTAGAGGGTAGAGGGTTTAATGGTTTAGGGTTTAAGGGTTGAGGGTTGAGGGTTGAGGGTTTAATGTTGAGGGTAGAGGGTAGAGGGTATAGGGTATAGTGTTTATGGATTAGGGTTAAGGGTCCAATGTATAGGGATTGAGGGTAGAGGGTAGAGGGTAGATGGTTTAAGGGTTGAGGGTTGAGGGATTAGGGTAGAGAGTTTACTCTGGGTTTAAGGGTTTAATGGTTGAGGGTATATGGTTGGGGGATTAGGGTTGAGGGTAGAGGGTAGAGGGTTTAAGGTTTGAGGGTTTAGAGTTTAGGGTTGAGTGTTTAGGGGTTGAGGGTGTAGGGTTGAGGGATTAGGGTAGAGAGGGGGGGATGGATGGAGGGAGAGATGGAGGGAGAAGTGAGATAGAGAGGAGAGAAGAGGAGGGAGAGACAAAGATATATGAGGGTTAATGATCCAATGTATAGGGTAGAGGGTTGAGGACATATAGGGTTGATGGTTTATGATATTGGGTTGAGGCTATAGGGTTGAGGGATTAGGGTTGAGGGTAGGGTATTGGGTTGAGGGTGGAGGGTAGAAGGTTTAAGGGTTTAGGTTTGAGGGTTTAGGGTTGAGGGTTTAGGGTTGAGGGTAGAGGGTTTAGGATATAGGTTTGAGGGTATATGGTTGAAGGATTAGGGTTGAGAATCCAATGTATAGGGTAGAGGGTATAGTCGTTGAGGGTTTAATGGTTGATGGTTGAGGGATTAAGGGTTGAGGGTTTAATGTATAGGGTAGAGAGTAGAGGGTTTAAGGGTTGAGGGCCAAGAGTTTAAGGTTGAGGGTAGAGGGTTAAGGGTATAGGGTTGATGGATTAGGGTTGAGGGTCCACTATATAGGGTATAGGGTATAGGGGTTGAGGGTTTAGGGTTTAAGGGTTGAGGGTTGAGGGTAAAGGTTTGAGGGTTGAGGGTTTAAGGGTTTAGGGATTAAGGGTTGAGTGTTGAGGGATTAGGGTTGATAGTTTACTTAGGTTTAAGGGTTGAGG